>NW_011627322.1:338818-378261 GCF_000204515.1 Acromyrmex echinatior | reverse complement strand
TTTACTATATATTTTTATTAGTAAATAAAAAATATATATATGGTACATATTATATAACAATATAAAATTTATTGCTTGGAAAGTTTTATGAATGAATTTGTAGATTACGTGTAATCGCAAACATCATCCCAATCGGTTATCGATTATCCATCCTTTTGTACGGAGACACAATATACGTCCTTGAACCCGTCCTAGCTGTGAAATTGATCAACCCAGATTTTGGTCCAGCTTGTTCGTTTAGCGGAAACCTGTTTCGTCGTAACGCTCGTGAATTCTCGCAGGACGGATAACACGCCCTAAGGTATACGTTGTTGCGATGACTTCTGACGTGCGACCCCGATTTTCTAACCGCGTCTCGTTGCCGTCGTCGCCGTTGTCGTCGTCGACGGCTTTTCGAGAACGGTCGCGCTGGTGCTACGTGCTATGAAAAAGGGATTTCTGTGAGAATTTCGGATTTCTGGGCGCGACGAGCGAGTGTCAGCAGAGCGCCGTTCCGCCCTCCCGCATCCCTCTCTTTTCACAGAGTTTCCGCCGTGGCGATGTTAGTCCGATGCGGTAGAAGTGGATGAATCAGGGACGCGACGTGGACCAAAAGCTGGTGCTTGCTGAGAGTCAATATTCTCGGATGGCACATGGCTAAAATCGAGACACGAGAAGTGAGTGAAAGAGAGAGAGAGAGAGAGAGAGAGAGAGAGAGAGAGAGAGAGAAACGAAATCTTCGGGGATTTCGATATATTTTTGGAGTGGATCGTCTCTTCGGAGTGAACGAGCCCTTTTTTTTCGCTATATACTTGTCTCTCTTTCGAATTTTTCGCACGCGTGTACATGCATGCACGCATCGATTCTTCCCTGTCTGTCGCGTCAGCATCAGCACGAAGAGCGAGGATTGAAAATTGGAAGCGCAGAAGAGAGGAGAAAAGAGACGAGAAAAGGGAAATGCGCGGCGTTTACGGGAGATAATTTTCGTGGAACAAGAAAAAAAAAGATTCGCGTAAACTCGGCGAACCGCGCGGTCCGTGCGAGTGTCAGCAACCGTCCTGTATACGCTTTTCCTCGGCATCTACGACCCTCCTCCAGTCTCGGAACGCGGTTCAGAACGGCAGAATAGAAGACGGTTACGACACGTAGAAAACGCGACGAGCGCGGAATGGCTCGGTGGAGGTTACAACTGGGAAGTTCTTTTTTTGGGAGCAACGCGGATAAATTCAGTCAGCACAGCACGGGAACTCCCACGATCATTTCGGGTTCTTGACGCGTCGTACGCGCGTCAGCAGTACGCCTTCCGATGGCATCTTGCTTTGCACTTTTCCTTGCGTCAGGCATTGGGTAACGAACCAAAATAGGGTGAACGTGGCTCTCGTATATAGCAATGGAGGGAGGAGTGTGGCACTGATAGCTTTCGAGCTGGCGAATTGAACGATAAAAATATATAAAGCTGAATTAAAAAGTATGAATTACGAGCATTAATTGAAAAATAATAAAGCCACAGATAGAGATGACAAAAAATTTGTCATCTCTTTGTAAAATTTTTTAGAATATTTTTAAAACAATTATTGTTTATACATTATACTTTGTATAATTTGTTGTTTTTACATTTTACATTTGAGGCTAATGCCTTATCGATTAACTGTAAACAAATATATCTAAGAAATATATAAATTGAATTTTCTGAATTATTTAATTTTTAATAATTCGATTAAAAATAAAGAATAAAAATAAATAACAATCCGAGTTACGCGAGTCAATACATCTCAATAACGTAACTTCATCGTCGAAACGCGCGACGATAGATTCGCATAATCGATCGAGAGAGGGAGGCGCAATTTCTTAGTGTCCTCTTTCGCGCGTTTCCGTGGCGTCGGTGGTGTCGTGACAAGGCGGGCTGGCGGCAACGAGCGGCGGGTGGCCAAGCAGGGTGGGCGGCTACACGCGGTCCAAAATGTGGCTCCTTCTCGCAAGCAGGACGCCGAGGACAAGGACGAGGACGAGGACAACGACGACGAGGACGAGGACGAGGACGAAAGCGGGGTTCTGTAGGGACTAGCGCGAGGGCGGATCAATACAATCGCTAATCCGGTGCATTGTGAGGCGAGGCGTGGCGTAGCAAAGAGGCGAGGTGAGGCGGTAGTAGTGGTCTTGCTTGCCTTCTCATCCCCCTCGCGTCTCAGCCGTCGGTTTCAACCCTCGCCCTTTCGCCCTCCCAACCCCCCGTACACCCACTCACCATCCGGCCTCCCCCGACCACCACCGCGCCCTCCTCGCACCCGCCTCCGCGTGCACGACGGTTTTCCTCCCCTCGCCGCTCTCTGCGTTTCAACCCCTCGACGAGCCTGCCTCTGCCTTCCTTCGTGGCCGTTCGGCCCACCCGCGCCCCTACACCGTCGTCGTCCGCTGCCTTCCACCGCTGCCGGCACCGTCTTGCCGCACTTCCGCCTTCCAACCCTTAACCTACCCCTCAGCGATCCAACAACCCCTTCGGTGGCAGCAACGGTATAGGATCGCCGTTCGTCGACGAAAACGCAACCTATAACCACGATTGGATCCTCCTCAGTCGAATCAGCTCGCATACGGATTCACACGGTCATCGGTTCGTTCCTTGTTTTCTTCGAGACACAAGACGGACATTTTAAAAAGAATGATAAAAAAACGACAATTCAATTTTTCAGCACGCGCAGATGCGTCTTTCTCGCACGTGGCTGCATGTTGTTAAACTTTGTTGTGCGGAGTTTACTCTTTGCGTTATATATATGGCTATAGCAAATGAATTATAATTTTCGCTCTGAATTAAGAGTGAATCCGACGAATATCATTTTGTGAAGATCATTTTGTTCAAGAACCAATTTTACCGTCTCAAATTCGCGTCGTTATTATTGTTTTATATCTCACATACACACACATACACATACACACACACACATGCACTATAATATATTCTTAAAACGTCCAGGTCCTTGAGAGAAATATGTTTATACATATATAGGTAAGAGATGGTTGTAACCGAGCGCAGCGGTAAAGGTTTAAGGTCAATAAATAATTCATACTTATGTAATTGATAATTTGTATTCGTCGCTCGATATATCTTCTTACTATTAAGAATGCACGTTAACGGAATTTGGACAAGAAACAGCGGAATTAAATAGTAGCTGTAAGTATCTGTTACAGAGACCACCAAGGTGCGCTTATAAAAAGTTAAACAAGATTAAGGTGGAAAGCGAAGAGCCAGGAGTGGATAGCTGGCTGTAATTTCTAGCCTTCTGTGCAACTTAAAAGATAAATGCCTTGCTGCTTGCAATGAGTATGCACTTTGAAAAATATGCTAAAAGTTTCGTTCGTGCTAGGTGATCGTGAGACGACGGATCTCCAAAAATTCGTCACTCGCAAAAATTACACGTCGCTTTGTATGGGCGATAATTGTCAGAGAGTGAAAAATTATATACGCGCGCGGGCTATTTATCGAAATCGATATTCGGAGTAATATTACGGGGGTTTAATTGCACGGCGTCAGATTTCATTCGTTAAAATTATATTTCGCCCTGCGAGCAAATAATTGCGAAAAATCATAAGCGGCTATTTATCAAAGTTAAAATTCGGGATAATAATACGGGAGTTTAATTGCATCGCGTCCCCCTCCGGCGTGAATTTCCGTGTGTATTTTATCAGTATCAAACCGACACGTAACTCCCGCGATAAACAGTTTTCGTCAATGGCATTGAGGGGCCGCCCGTTGCGTAAACGAATTTATTTATCGCTACGACCGCAGTTGCAACTTCTGAATGGAAATGTCCACCGCGCGGGGAAATGCGCGGCGGGATAGTCGCTACTTTTCCTGATGATCGCGCTCGCGCACCGAGCTAACTTTAGAGAGCTGCAAAAGCATAATTGCTTTGCAGCCCGTTATACAAATCTACGAGTTGCCGAGGAATTTAATAGCGATGATGCCCCTTCGAGATTCACTCGCGCGCGTACTCGCAGAGATTTTATTCTGTGGCTTTTTTTTTTTTTTAAACTGTAAACCTATTACGATTTTTAATGACAATGTTAATCGCTGCGAATCAGTTTGGCAAAGAAGAACCGAGTGAGGAGAAGAACGTGCTTCCATTCTTCTTTCGTATCTCACATCACGTTCGTAAGAAAGTTTCCGATTTCGCTATTTACGGTTGTCACAGAATAACACGACTCATATCGTGAAAAAGAAAAATAGTGCAACTGAAAGTAAATACATAGAACAAGTTTTAAGATCGTGATACAAAAAAGTAAAATTATAAACTATTTCTTTCTTTCATTCAAGGATTTATTATATTATTAAGTAAAATTTTTAACGAGATAATAGAATGTCATTTTTTCTATTAATATTTCTTCTAAATAAATTCTTTCGGTTTATATTTTTTTTTTAAATTGACTTTTTTGAATTATAATGCTTTTCTTCTCAAAGTGCGATATATTGCTCATTTGGTACGTAAAAATGTGATTTTTAAACTAAAGAGAAAAAAAAACTTTAATAAAATATATTTTATAAAATATATTTTAAAGGTGCATGCACACACACAGCGGCTGTTAAAAATCTTTATAAATAAATATTTAGTATACAAGCACATAATACAATATATTCTAATATTAAAAATATCGTGTTTTTATAATAAATTAATTGATTATATCAAAAATTTTATTAACTTTGAATTCAAAACTGAAAGACAGAAGTTTGACAAAAATTATCGTAAAATTATGTGTTGATCGAAAATTTTTAGTGCTACTGTAGGTATTTTCATTTTTCTATGATTAGTTATCATATTAACATTACATTTCAAAATTAAAATTACAAAATTTTAATGATTCAAACTCATTTTCTGGAAGAAAATTTTCGCTTTTTTATTTATGCCGTTACAGTAAATGAACAATATGCACATTGATCTACTTTGGAAAATTACGTGATTAACATATCATTTTACTAACAGTATGCGGATCAATTGGATAAAAATCAATTCTTTACAAAAAAATCGCTGCAAAATATTCCTCTTTGTTAAAAAAAAGGAGGCGATTTTTTACACAAATATCGGTTTAAAATAGTCTTTTTTAATTAGAAAACTCAATTTTTCGTAAAATAGATCGGTTTAAATTTCGCTATTGTCGTTTGGAAAAATTTATCTTTTGGCAATTGGAACAGTTCTATATTTTACAAGATCACTAGCATCAATGACACACGTGGCCGAGTTAAAAAATGGATCCTAAAAACATCGCGAGATACTTGCGACTCCACGCCAATGATCTTCCACCCCTTGGTAGCAGCAGCAGCAATATCAAAGCGGCATTCACGGAACCGCCCACTCTTAAGCGAGATGGACCCAAACAAACTCGCGAACGAGCAGCCGAAACTGTGTTACTAGAATAAACTCTATTCGCGGTACCAGCAATTTACCAATACACGCGTACGTGTACACGTACGAGATTACCGTTCACGCGGACACATTCGTGTATTTGAATGCAGGCGCAGTAGCGGATTGTGTCGTGGATGATGCAGCGCACAATTCGCTTTCTGTTGGCATGAAAAGCGGAAGAAAGTGCCATAAATTCGGCGCGTTAACGCCGTCGCGCTCGCCGGAAACCGCCTCCGCGACGTTCGCGAAATGTTCGAGCAACGTTCCCATGCGCACCGCGGCTGCTGATTTACCCCTTTGATTTACGAACGGCGCAACAAGCGTACGGTTCCAATGTCATTGCAGAAAAGATCGACAGGACGCGCTCGGATGTAATAAAGAAGCCGAACGCACGCGTTCGCTTACTGCTTTCGTCTTACTGTCTTACGTTTTTTTGTGTACCACAGTCTTTATAAAATTTTAGAAATAAATGAATGTATTTATTTCTGAAATTCTATAAAGACTGTAGCACAAAAAAATGTAATTGTGTTGATTTGCTTACTGTTTACGATTTATTCTTTAAGTTTGTTTTGTCTGCCTTGATTCTTTAATGTAACATAAACTGTATGTCAAGTACACATTTATCAATAAAGTGAATTGTGAATTTAATTACAAAGGAGGGTAGAAATTTTTGAGAGTTTCGTGATCGCTCAGGGATAGTTTTATTTCTATGTTTTCTTATGTATTTTTCTTCGTAGAGACCGAAAATAATCATTATAATAACGCCAAAAATTTAAGGAAAAATTAATACGTTAAAATAAAACGAATAAAATCCTTATTCGTATCGTTAAAATCATTGTCAGTTATGCTTCCATAATTTATTTATGAAATTAATTCTAAATTGGATCAAATGCGAGTAACATTGCACCACAAAACGTTAATTAGATTATATTTTTCATTATTTAACATTTGTCATCTCGGTACCGTTTTCCTCACCCCAAGTGTCACACATCGCTTTTATACGATTGCGAATAGGAATTTTATTCACTTTATTTCAATGTTCCAATTTTTCCTTAAGTCCGACGTTATTATAATGATTATTTTCGGTTTCTATGAAGAAAAATATATTAAAAAACATAGAAATGTAACGATTCACGAGCGATCACAAAACCCCTTAAAAATTTCTACCCTCCTTTTCATCTGTAAAAAGAGAAAGCCATATTTTCTTTTGTTCATAAATTTTTTTTTAATATATTTGGGATGTGATAGTTCCAAGAATTATCAAAGATTGAAAGCAAATAGGAAAATTTTTATCAATGACTTCCTTCGGGATGCGTCCACGTGACTGTCACGTGTACAAAGTGAGAGAAGGCGATAATTACTTGACGTTCGTTTGCCGGATTTCCATTCTACGAATGACCATCTGAGGACATGTCCAGATGGACCGGCGCGTGTGTATATATACGTAGGGTCAGGCTAGCCAATTATCAAGTGATTGCTCGCAGATTATAGGAAATGCAGTTCCGCGAATGGAAGGTGTGCGACGTCATATCTGCGCATCGTCCACCCACACCCCTCCGTGCGATTCTCCACTTCCTCTTGTCGTATCCTTCGCGAATTGGTTATCGGTATTTGCCGTTCGGCGATCGGGGCGTCCAGCTGCTACTTGTTTGCTATTTCCAGAGATTATCTTTCCGAGAGACGTCCCATTACACAGACTGTATCAGAGAATTACAATTGATACAAGTGAATCCTCCTCATAACATAGTCTTGACGTTATAAAAAAAGAATTATCGAGATTCGGGGTCGATGAATTCTCGAGTAATAACTCGAGAATATATATGCATCGACCCCGGAATCGATAAGAAATACGAATATTATAAAAACGAAAGTACAAATTTATTTAGTTAAATTTAATAGTCGATCTCTTATTAATTTTAAAAATTATTGCTTCGCGCGTATTTTTCCATTTTACGTAAAAAATTGAAAGGCAGATATTTATGAGGACAAATAAAAGTACACAAAAAGAACGATTTTACTGAAGTATTTATAAATTTAACTGAATAGAGATCTGAAAATAATTTGGTTGGACCATCAAAATATAAATTATGTAGGAAATTCAAGTATGATGAATAATGCTGTAAAAAGTTTTGACATTCTAGCAACTAGGTTGGGCGTCCTACATAATTATTTTGATAGTTCAACAAAATTATTTCCAGATCTGTATTTAGATACTTCTAAATTTTTAGGTACTTCAGTAAAACCTCTCGATATATAATAATAATAATAAATAAATAAATATAAAAATATGAATTTCGTTTAGTGCCAATTTTTACGCTGTGACGAACTCAATTTAAATCAATCTAAACGTTTCTCTATTTTAATGTTTATATTGTATTATAAAGTTCAAGAATATATTATATTTAAAATTTTACAATCCAAACACTATAATAATCAGACGTACACCATCAGTTTAATCGATTAATTAACTTGTGTTATGGAGTCCGCGTTATTCTTGAATTGAATTGAGAGAAGCGCGAGAGCAGAAGCATTATCGACAATCCTCCATGACTTGGACTCGCGTGCGGATTGAAGCCACGCCATCCGCATCCGTTATAGATTATTGCTTATCCGCCACCAATCTGCAAATGGTCGTGCCGGCGGTAAAACAACGGAGGGAAAACCTAAATTCCTCGCAATAAATGGCAGAGGGCGGGAGAAGGATGACCAACCGGAGGGATGTATGCTCGCTCTCTCGCGGATGTACAGGAAATTTGCCTAGAAACCCCGTATTGGCTATCAGGAAGGTCCGGTTGGTCGGTCGTGCATCGCGTCCAGTCTGCGCGAAGTTGCGCCAAGTTCTGCAATCGGTCCACCCTCTCGCGCGTCATCCGCCCCCTCCTGTTCAACCGATCGTTCTTTCTCTCCCGATATTCCGTTCTCCAGCTCCTCTCCCCCTCCTCCCTCCTCCCCCGACTTCCCTCCTTGCTCCTTTCTACCCCCTGTTGAGCCTACATTCGCATTTTCCTCTTTCTGCGCGCGGTCGCTGCAGCCTCAGCCCCTTCATCGCTCGCCACTCAGACTTCAATTAATTTCGCTGGTTCTGGGCCGACCGTTTTCCAATTTCGAGTTTCTACGGTGAACGCGAGCAGCTCTCGATAGAGCGGGGGGGAGATGCGAGAGACGTGGAAAAAGTGAAACGGTTGTCCATGAGACTGGCAAGAGAGGACGATGCATTCCGGTGTATGCATTCCGATTGCGCGCGCGCGTACAAATGGCAAGCACGCGTTTCGACGAATAAAAATTAATTGCATATGCACATCGCCCCGAGGATGTCTCGGGTCATCGTTGTCGTATCTCGCGCAAGAGAAGCGCGGAGGCGTTCTCCCTCGGATTACCATCGGGACCCCATCGGGCATGCTGGACCGGAAACCATGTTGAATGTTTACATATGCGTAGCGCACGAATTACTTTAGCGAGTTTAGAAACTCACGTCTGAGATATTTATGTCCGTGGCGCAATGTGAAATAACGTTGCAGCAAAAATATTCTCCGCTTGTCTGCTTAATGTTAAAGCGACGTATTACAGATGTAACATATATAAAGGTGACCCGAGAGGCGATGAGATCGTCGCATAATATTCGCACGTATATAATGTTTGTCCCTCTCTGAGCGCGACGCCACGCGACGCGATGCAATTTCACACGCGTAAGACACGAACACGGACATGCACGATTCGGCACTAGTGCACGCCGACCGATCACCGGGTGGGGCTCGTTGCACGCCGATTGATTTACAATGGCCGAAGGTGTGGCAGAATCCGACACCAATATCATGCCGATGGCCGACCGGGCGCGTGGACAATTATCTGTGCCGGACAAAGGCTACGGGGGTGTATACACCTATCTCATATATACATCTAACCTACGGCTCTTTACGCAGCTGACGCGCCACGTATTAAGAAAACGCGTGGGCCCGCGTCGTGCAATGCGCACGTGCGTGGGCCAACACCCGCGCGCGTGCAATGCACGACGCGCACGCATGTGTTCCACGCCGAACCAAATAAGATCCGAACGTTCTTGCGCTCTTCACGGGTGGAAGAACAGATTTGTTCGCATTATTCGTAATCCGCGACGAACGATATGCTAACGTCCGCGACGAACTTGCTTAATAAATTTAAGAGCGCTTTTACCACAGACTTTTTTATATACTACACTATGCTACTAACAGCATTTTTTGTAATGAAGTATGACTATGTTTAGTGTGGGATAAAAATCCACATATAAGATGTAAAATTTGAACGTATTATTGAGTATACGTTAAGGTATTTTTCAATATTTTTATTTAAAATTGACGAATTATATTTTATTTATTTAGATTAATAAGCCACACATTCTTACTGCACAGTACATATTATTTCACAGTAATATGGCTTTATATTTTATCGTCATTAGGTGGGTTAATTAATAGAGTATACTTATATGTATAGAAGTCCGCAGTGATTTCTACAAATTAATTTTGAAACGTTTTTCATTATGTCACTTTGCGTTTATCGTTTTATGGTGATTCCGCAGAATGATCGCTTGAAATAATTAGGAAGATGCTTCTTGAAAATTTCCATGCATATTATCTGGGTAAATATATTCTTAATATTTAATATTTAAGAAATCTTTGATAAATAAGTTTATGCGCAAGAAAAGTTTTTTTATTATTAGCAGTAAGTTTTACTGGTTTTCTGTTCCAAGTAATAGGAAGTACTTTAAGAAAAGTAATCTCTCAATTATTTTCATCAATGCAATTGAATTAAAGAAAATTAATGAAAATTCTGGTAAAAACTGAATCTCTGATTTTTGAAATTAGGTATTTTAATATTTCCCTTTATGTTCAGTACCGCAATCGATCCTGTCGATTCTTTAATTATATTAGATTAAAATTATTCTTTAACGTGAGAGAGATTAATATGTTTGTTGTAAGTTGACGAACAAATAACGAAAGTTCGGAAAAGATATTATACGATCTAACGACGTTAAAGTGCGGACACGGATGCGCGGAATCGTCGTCCCGTTCATAAGAGAATCGGAGCTCAAATTCCGGAATAATATTAGGAAAATACGAGCGTGCTTCTCGAAGCGAAGAGGCCACGTTTCCCTTTTCTATTGGCGCGGAACAAGATATTCTCACTCACACCAGCGATGTCGAGAGTCCCGCGAACAGTATCGTTGGTCCGATATTGCGACAACGTCTCGACAATGTCGATTGCGAAGGGCCCGAATAAATTTACGTAACGAATGACAAAGGGGTAGGAACGTGAGCTGCTGGCATGCGCGCAATGAGTTTGCAGATACACACGTGTATGCCGTGTCACCGTTGTTTCGTAAAATAATGTTAATACAGTCGCGTTAACATTATTTATTAACGCTATCAAGTTTCTTGATTTATCGTTTTTACGCTAGCAGATATCATCTATGAAACGAACATTCAGTGATAGGAAATCGTAATGAAGATTTATGCAAACAAGTATCCCTTATGATCTCAGAATAGAGAATACTCAAAAAACTCATTTCGGAAAGAACAGGAAAGAATCTTCTAGAATTATCTAGAATTGATTCAGTCTGCTAGAGAAAAATAAAAAGTATATCTACAGTTCATAATAGAATATACGAGTATGTAAATATCTTGCCACGAAAACATTATTGGAACAATTCACTTCTCTCTCCCTTCTCCTCCCCCTCTCTCCTTTATTTTACTCTGATATCATTTTAAGCTAGATAAACATAAAAAGAGGAAAAAATCTCTTACTTATTTCATTAAAAATGTATACGTTTAGTTTATCTTTAGTTTTAATTTTACAACATGTTCAGCATATATGCAGAAAAGTAGAATATTATATAATATGTATAAAGAAATATTAGAATATTGAAATTTCCGTGTGTATAAAAAATGTTTAAAGAATACAGACATTAAGATTTTGCGATAGAATATTATCACTTTTAAAATATAAATTTAATGTAGATGTCATCTCAAATTATATCTACAATATATTGAATTTGATAACTGTAATTTTAATTAAAAATTTTAACTTTAAAATACTTTATCAATGTAATCTTGGATGAGATTTTGTAAAATATATGAATAAGAGGTGAAAGCTGTAAAACTTTCTGATAATGTAGTTCAAATGAAATATTATCGTCCATTGTCAAATTTGTGATAAGGAAGTTGCCATCTGTGGGCCATTAGTGAAATTAAACGTGCGATTAATTTATCTGAAGATAAGAAAAATTACTTAATCGATAACCTGAAGTTACATTATCAATGTATGGTAAATGCATGAATTGAAAAATTATTGTGTTATGTATAGTAAAATGATGCGATGAAAAATACATATTTTGTATAATGCGCAATAATTATAAAATTGTATTATAAAAGAATTAAGAATTGGTATTTATATTTTTTGCCCCTGTTGGTATCGACAAACTGATAAGTATACAGTGGACTTTATGACAGTTAGGTTGGTCTCTGCATGTACATACGTATCATTGAATGATAAATTTAATGAGAACGGATATGAGAGTGTATCATTTTCCTGTGATCCCACTGGCTTATATTTTTATATAAACTTTTAAGATTACAAGACGCAACCTGAATATAAACTCGCATTTAAACTAATGCACTTTCACACAATGCAAAACTTAATAAAACAACTCTGGTCAAATCATTATGTCGTCATATAAAAAAAATACGAAATTTGATCAATAATTAATGACATTGATATACTATATGATTATTAATATAAATCGAGCCTAATGTATTTTTGGCCTGGTGATATTTTTACGTTCTATTTTCATATCGTACAAATAAAGAGTTGGTCGAAATCGTGATTCAGATCGTGTTAACCATAATATTATATCGAGTTACACTTCTCTTTGTGTTGAAATAAGATTCGAGTTTTAACCAAGTCATTCTTTGAAGTCCAGTGGAATTATATACAATTTCGTCATGTGCAATATAACGTCGAGACATTAGATACTGTGTCTCTTGATTAATGTGTCTGATGAATATATTCAATTTTGAATAAATAAATGAATAATTAATACGTATGAATAGAATGTTTTTGGTATTAACGGAAAATGAATAAATACTTTTTATTTGGTTTAAATAAATATATTTATGAATATAATATATGAATTTTTATTTCGCATTTATTCCCACTCTGTAACCACAACATTATTTAATACATTCCTTGATGAAAGCATCGGCAATAGTTTTCATTTTCTTTTCGGTATAATCATATTTCCCTTTAATCAAGCTAGAATATTTTACGTACTGTATTACAGTTAAGCGATTACGCTTGTTTACAAGTCAAGATCATTAACACTCTATACATTTACATCAGAAGCTGACAGATAGTCTCCGGCAACTTAAGAGTGAGATAAGCATATTTTTGTAATCTTATATCTAAAATTAATTCTTAAGTAGAAAAGTAAAGCTAGTATAACAGAATTTAGTATCAAAGCGATAAAATAAATGATCTTCCACCACAAAAGTATATTTGAATATTTAGTCATTAATTATAAGGGGAATGTATAAGGGGAAAGGATTGTTTATTGAAGCTTTCTTTTTTAATTTACTTATTTTGTTCAAATAA
The DNA here is from genome assembly GCF_000204515.1 of Acromyrmex echinatior. The sequence continues at coordinate 365,266 of NW_011627322.1, read as the reverse complement.
ATATTAATTATACATGTAATAATTCATAAATATGTAAAATATTCATAAATGCATATTTTTAAAAACTCATAGTTTTGAATAAATACATAAATAAATATTTTTTATGTGAAAATTTTTAATGAAAAAATTGATAATTCAATTACGAGTTTTTTGTTATTCATCGGACACACTAAGTCTCGATTTAAAAAATAAACATCATCCATACAATACATGTGCTTAAATAAGACATCTCAAATATTTGTTAAAACATATAATGTTGTTAAACAAACGTTAAATATTTGTTTAAGGTTTTTCAAGTGACATCTTTAAAACTTTCTGGAAAGATATATCTTTTATAAGATACTTTTTAGAATATATGTAGCTAATGTTTTTATATTAGCGATTATAACATTTCTTGATTGAAACATAATCTAGCTAGCTATATAACAGCCTAAATGTTTACTGTCAATTAATTTGACACTTCGATATTCATGGCTTAAAAATCATGTACAAAAAAAAAATGTAAACAATAAAATATAAACAGTAAACGAATTGGCTAATCACAATTGAAAATTATATGTTTATTATTTTAAAACTCTCGGTTTTGATTCTTTTACTAAAATTTGTTTTTTATATGTTCTTGCTTAAAAAACATTCTTGCTATTGTCTATCTCGTTGATTTTTATCTCGTCATTAAATCTCGAAAAATATCATCATTGTTTGAAAAATATCACTTCCCAATCCAAGAAATAATTTCGAATTCAAGTCTCTTTGTCAAGATATCTCTTTGTTAAGAAATGATGCGATAACAATGATGATCTGATAAAAATATCTTTTTCTATCTCGTAAAAGTTTGTCACGTAGGACCAAATTTTTATTATATAATGACCAAATTTACGAAAAAAAAAAATGTTTCCGGCCGGAATCGAACCGGGGACCTTCCGCGTGTTAGGCGGATGTGATAACCACTACACCACGGAAACTTCTTGGAAATGCGACTTCACTGTATTTTTTCTGGGATAATACCTCGATATTATTTGAGACACTCGTCGTATGTTATGTATTGTTATCTAATTTCATTGACGATGAAAAAAAAAAATTAAAAATATTACTGTCTTAATATTTGCAACGCACTTTATCGCAAAAACATCATTCCAACTTGTCTATATTGTAGTATTATGCACGATTCGAATTATCAACGCTTGTGTTATTCCGTATTAATATTCCTAGTAAGTATAATCGATGCCTTCGGTTCAAATAATTCGACGTACATATAAAGCGACAATAAAATAAAAAACGTAGGATCGTAAACGTTGTAAATACAGACATTTCGCACATGAAAATCATCTAGCATGGGATTAAGTTTTTATTTCTATATTATATTTATCTACATCATTAATTTACTTAAAACACGCTACGAAACAAATATTATTTTTAAAAAATTCATAAAATAAGCGTAATAAACTTTGCGAAATTTTTTTCAAGATTGACGGAAGATGTTGAATGTGCATAAGACGCAATAAGAAATATCGTGTGAACAATCAACCAAGCGCGCGCGCAGCATATATCTCCTGATCAGCTGATTCCATATCAACCGCTTTGGTTTATCGCCGATTAAATCGACTTGCTTTTATAGAAAAAAATTGCTCATGTTGCGATTACATGCGCTTCGTCAAAACATCGTAAGCTATTTCGTACGTTTTCGATAAGATCGCAAGGAGGTAAATTGGAATGAATTAAAAAAAGTTTCCACGATCGTTTCACCATTGATTCCGTCATCGACCGTGTTATAACTTGCTTCGACTTTCGCGCATAAATATCATTCCGTTCTAGATTTCGCAATCGGTAACGCTTATATCTTAGGTTTTATTTTTAACGGCAGCGATCATTTTTTTTGCGCAGAATGTCACATGATCTCGAGAACAAGAAGATCGTTATAGGAGAAACGATTGAAAGTTGCTAAAACGGAGTTACTAGAACAAGTTAAAATATCAGCTTAAAAGATGATGAAATGAACAAATCATCAGTTTTTGCTTTCAAAATTTATTAATGCTAAATTTCATAATGAAAATTGCGAAGCTTATTACGCTTGTTTTTGCAGCGTTTACAGTGAACTCCTCGAATACATACATTCATTTCCAATCGTATCGTAAAGATTTAACCTCATTTTAGATTCTAGATGATTTTTATTTCGTATCAGATTTTAGGATAAGATTTTATTTGTCGTTTGACATATATTTTATATACGCATTTCTGGTTCTGCGAATGTTTTTCGTATAAAATCATAAAATTTTATTCCCCTTGAACTTTTAACATAAATTTTAGCTATAGATCGCCTAAAGTAGGCTTAATTTGAATTCTGATATAATTTCGCGATAAAGATAATTCAAAATATTTATTAGGTGTTGGAATTAATTCGTAGCGTTTTTTAATGAAAGAATGTTATTTATTTCACATGAGCATTAAAAAATACATTAATGAAAGTACTTCCCATCACTTGTAAAACGCTACGAATTAATTCCAACACCTAATATTTAAATTTGATAAGATAAAATCTCTGTAACTATGAAATAAAAGCTTTTATTACGTTCAGAAATATCGGTCTAATTTTATTCTAGGCAAACTTAAATGTTCTTCATTTCAAGGATACTGATATTAACTATAAGTTTCTCTACAGAACGGAAATACAATATGAAAAGTGCAATTTCATCATGAACTTTAACGAGAAATTTTTCATTTTTACGTTTCTATTCTAAAGAAAAAGTTATCATATGGTTTGTTTTCTATAGCTGAATTACATAGTACATTTTTGAAACTTAAAGAAAAATAAAAAAATGATTCCAAATAAGATTAGAAAATATTTGTTAATACAAAATTTTGAAATAAATTTGGATGCAACGTAAACAAGCTATTGCGACTTTCAAGTTTACTGTTAGTGTTGAAAATGCTATAGTTTATGTTACGTTCAGAACAGATTTTCAGTAGTCAATTTTAGAACATAGACATATATTAAAAATTAGCAAAAGACTAACTATTCTATTATTTTCTACCATTAGAGAGCTGCGAAACCTATAGAATAATATAGAAAAGGCTTATTACAAAATAATATCAGCTATTCTATTCTGCTGTGTTAGCTGAGTATTATTTGCTACTGTCACATCTTGATTCTTTTATACTCGCGCGAACACACAAGAATATATGTGATGAATGTGTGGATATATGTGACATTAAAATTGCATTATCGAGCAAAAATTAAAGAAACATTGTTTTTTCAAAAAGACAGTAATTAAGTTTAAAAATAAAATTCCAAAAATTTCTCTGAGAACTAATATAACATTTCATAAAAAAAAAATTTTCAAGAATAAACAAAAAATCTCCTGATATTCAAGGATGTTTCCAAGTAATAAACACATACACACACACACACACTCTGAGAAAGTTTCAGTATTGTCTAGTGTAGGAATGAAAAAAAATAGAATTTATATTTGGTACCTGGAGCCAGAGAAAATTACACAAAGACAGCCCTGTGGCCTGTGCGATGCACATGGAAAACGAACCGCGTGATTGGTCGCCGTGACGATTCAGCAGTGTGTGCGCACGTGCACGTACACGTTGTCAATGGATTAACGCCGAACGTTGCCGAGTATTGCCGAAGCCATGAATTGCGTTTTCCGGAATGAAATTGACGGAAAGCGGTTCTTGCAGTACGGCTTATAGCTCGCAGCGTATTCGTCATTTCATCGTCCAGCGGCTGGTGTCACTAGATCGGGAGACTGTGTGATTAATTTAATCATTGATCGATAATTGAATTTAATCGACAATTCAATTACGCATAACTTCATATTGTGAAATCTTCGGATTTCGGACTGGCGGAGTAAACGAAACATCGTGGAAATATGAAGGAGATTCTGATCGCGCTCTGCGCGATTCTAGCTGGTGAGTTTATGCTCCACCTACCTCCTATTATATTTCTTATTTCCGCTCTGCTTTTTCTCCCATAATTCATCGAAAGTGACCCCTGCTTTGCGTCATCCCGGTCCTATTATTCTCGCGACAATCCCGCTCCAATGCGCACTTCTATCTAGAATGTTTTTTGTTTGGCAACTCGTGCTTACACATAATCTATAAATGTACCTCGGTCTCCTAAATATTATGATAATATTATTGAGGACATTACAGTTTTACGAACGGCCTTTAGTTTGATTTTTGAACGATATTTAGCGTCCAACTCATCACTCTTGACTTTCATCGGTCTCCTCGTCCATTTGTCGGATCTTCCCTGCAGTTTTTTTTTTGCTCTTTTGTTATTGCTCTCTCTTAACGTTTGTCTCTTTCTCTCTGTCCTTCTCGCGTTGCCGGGTAATCACGTTTCCATTACTCATTGCGAAGAAACTCTAGGATGAATAGGATGACTCAGTTGATTTGAGCTTGTAATTTGTTAATTTAGATGGAATGTACAATTGAGAATGGAATTATTCGATTATATGGCGATAATAACAATGACTTATAACATTCTTGATAATGCTTATCATCGAATGATGAATAATTCTCGAGTGTTTTCTTTCAAAACAGCATTGTTTCAAAATTCTATATTATTGAGTTGCTCATTTATTTCCATGAATGTACCAAATATAGCAGACATGGAAACTATGAACAAGGCAATGAATGCTTCCCGTCTTGAGGATTATTCATTGTTTGAAGAAGTTGAAAACTAAACCAAATTTTATTTTTTTTTAAACTTTTTTTTGTAATATTTAATTTATAAGATTGTAAAATATATACAATTATAAAATAGATATAACTATAAATAGATGCACTTTTCTAATTTTCAGTAACTTCAGCTAAAGTGATCATATCTGCTAAAGAAGGTGGTCTTTTGGGTAGAGATGAATGTACATGGGGTCCAAGTTACTGGTGTGAAAACCTAAAGTAGGTTTTAATAATTATTTTAATAATTTAAAATGTATATTAAATATAAAAGTTTAACATATATTTTCTGCACATTAAAATAAAGCAGTAAAATGAAATAGATTTATGAAACGTTAAAATGCGCGTTCATTATGTATTTATAATACATAATATAATTATTAAATAAACAATAATGATAATGATAAAATATCGAAATTTCTATATCCAGCTTTCTATATCTTTTATTTTAATTAATTTTTTTATAATCGAACATAATATTGTATTAGGTGTTGGAATTAATTCGTAGCGTTTTACAAGTGATGGGAAGTACTTTCATTAATGTATTTTTTAATGCTCATGTGAAATAAATAACATTCTTTCATTAAAAAACGCTACGAATTAATTCCAACACCTAATAATAGTAATGATTATATTAATATTACTAATATTAACAGGACAGCTAAGCAATGTAACAATGTCAAACATTGTATTGGTAAATATTGGGAGCAGATGGAAGTTCCAGAAGATAATGATAGTGTATGTGGAATTTGTAAAGATATGGTAAAACAGGCGCGGGATCAATTGGAGAGTAATCAAACTCAACAAGATTTGAAAGATGTTTTTGAAGGAAGCTGCAAACTGATTCACATTAAATCAATTGTTGACGAATGTATTAAAATTGTGGATCAATTTATTCCTGAACTTGTAGAGACACTGGCATCTCAAATGAATCCGTCTGTCGTTTGCTCTGTCGCAGGATTGTGTAACAATGCTCATATAGATAAATTGCTTACAGAATATCAAACTTCGATAAAGGTAAGGATCAATTCTGTTTTGTTATATTACCTTATTTTATTATAATCTTAATCACCTTGAATGTGGATCAAAATTTCTAAACTTGATTTCATTACAATTTTGGTTTTTATAAGAGATTGTAGCCCCTTGTGCCTAACCTCCATTCTGAGAGAAACAATTAAGTTTAATTTTTTAAACTATTATTATTTACAATTTCTGTTTTCCTAATGATAACTATCTTAATTTATTTATTGTTTATTGTGGATTGGGATTAAATTTGCTTTGCAGATTTTATTTTTATTAAAATATTTTTGCATTTAAAATTCTTAGTGTTCAATATAAGTTCAAGAATTAAATCCGAATCTTATAGTAAATTCGATTGGACGCATTAATACGCACTGATGCATAATCATCAAAATATCTCAATATTTCGGAAAATAAGTATTTCCGAAAGAAATGTTTATTAATATTTTTCATGTATTCTATATGTATGAACGTGTATAAAAATATTAATAAATGCTATGTAATGCAGATTAAGTCCCACTAATCTAATTTAAATTGTTCAAAAATATTCAAAGGCGATAGATTATATGAAAATAGCATTCATTAATATTCTCATATATATTCATATATTTATTATTTTAATTAATTATCACAATAATAAAATTTATAAACATTATATATGGAATTTTATATCTGTATGTTTGATAAATAACAATGGATAAAGAATGTTAGTATGTATCAATATGATTGATAAAGTACATGTATTATATTTCTAGAAGGATGAAACAAAATTAATTGTATTAAAGAATGATGAACTTGAGCCTGACGAGTGCACCAAATGTTACACGATAGCAAAGTATATGGAAAATAAATTGCATCGTACACCACAGAATACAATGCTTCTACAATTTTTGAATATTTGCGGTCAACTTAGTTCTTACTCTGATTCCTGTTCAGCCATTGTTATGAAACATTTTGATGTCATTTATAACCATCTGCAGGATAATTTTAATGCGGATAATATATGTCACTTATCAGGACAATGCAGCAGCAAATATCATAAACATGAAAATAGTACAGTAAGTATAATAACACATATATATTAATAATATCTATTTAGCTCAATTTTGTTTTAATATGTATTGTAATAATAGGTTCCACAAGTAGAAATAACACCATTATCAAGTGTAGGCATGGTAGAAGTTGAAGATGATCTCCCGTGTAAGTTGTGTGAGCAACTTGTGGGTCACTTGAAAGATCTTTTAGTTGCAAACACGACGGAAATTGAATTTAAAGAAATTCTCCTAGGTATTTGTAAGCAAACTAAATCTTTCGCCGATGAGGTTTGTATTTTAAATAGTCTTATATTTTTTGTATCTAGTACTAATGGAGATTATTTTTAGTGTAAAGCCATAATTGAAGAGTATTATGTACAAATTTATGAATATCTTACAAAAGGATTGAATAGTAATGTTATCTGTCAAATGTCTGGAATTTGTCCTAATCTTGACAAAACAGTACAAGTAAGGACATTTTGCATTTTATAAATAATAAAATATACTGTCTAGATTAAAATATCTGATTATATCGTTTTATGTTAAAATAGGGACCAATTTGGCCTCTGGTTCCAATAGAAGTAGCAAATGTAGGAATGAAGGTAATGGAAAAGATACAACCTCGAAAAGGGATTGAAGTTACTATTGGCAAAGAATATCCAAAATCTGAAGCTGAAGAGATGCAATTACCTTTGGAAAGATTGATGCCTCTTCCTTTAGTGCAATCTGAAAGTGTTAATGGAAAGAAAGCGTGTACATTTTGCGAGTATTTATTGCATTATATTCAAGACGCTATTACAAATCCTGTAACTGAGGTAACAAGAATATTAAATTTTATGAAATGTGTATATGTAAACATAGAACACAATACATACTTACAAATATATCAAAATTTAAGGAGAAAATGAAAGAAGTTCTTGGAAAAATATGTACAAAGATACCTTCTTTTATTGAAGGCGAATGTGAACAATTTGTAAATACTTATGGGGATGCAGTTGTAGCCATACTTGTCCAGGAAATTGATCCATCACAGGTAATGTAATTTTTTTGTATTTAAAATATAGAGGTCAATAAAAAATACAACTTATTGTGTTATTTAAGGTTTGTCCTATGCTACATATTTGCCCATCAGAAGCATTATTAGACATATGGGAAAAAATTCCTAAAGAGTTTATCATTACAGAAGAAAAAGATAAACCAGGTTGTGCATTGTGTTTGCTTGCAGTACAACAGATTTATAATGCAATCGAAAATAATAGAACTGAGGTATTAATCCGCTGTTTATCATGTTTATAATGATTATTTTTGATTATACAATTTATTTAATGCAATATAATTATTACAGGCTAACATTAAAGCTGAATTGGATAAATTATGTAATCATTTGCCACGTAATTTAGTCGACGAATGCACAGATTTTGTGAAAGCATATAGCGATGAACTCATAGAAATGATACTTACAGATTTGTCTCCCCAGGAAGTATGCGAATACCTTCGTTTATGTGTGTCAATCAAAGATCCTGGTCCAAAACATAACTATATTGCTGAACAGGATGGAGAAATATGTAAGTTATTTTTTGAAGTTATCTTCTATATATGTAAATAAGAAATAGAGTAATTTGTTACAATTATTTTATGACAAAAATATTTGTAAATCGGAAAACTTTAATATTTCAGTAACCAATGAGATACCTGAATATCCATTACATATAATTCAACCCACAAATTCTTTATCCGATACTGAGTGTGTAATTTGTGAATTTGTAATGAAATATATCGACAAAGAGATTGGTAACAAAGAGGCACGGGATAAAATTGAAAAAGTGGTACATGGTGTATGCAATCATTTACCAAAAACAGTTGCCAAGGAATGCAATGACTTTGTGAATAACTATGCTGACACCGTAATAAAAATTCTTTCAGAAGATGTCAGTCCTAAAGAGGCCTGTAGTGTGTTAGGTCTTTGCACCATAAGCATGATAAAAATTCAAGGTACAAAAATAATAATTATATGTTACAAATTTTGCCAATATTAAAATATTATATGAAAATATATACGTAATTTAATTATTTATTATTACAGAATCTATAACTGAATGTGCCTTATGTCGAGCAATTATATCGCAAATTGATAAACTGTTAGGTGATTCAAAAGTGGACGCTGAGATTGAAGAAATTGTTAAGAAGGTGTGCAAGTATCTACCAACAGATAAACAAGATATGGTAATATCTTATTATTTTACGATTTCTTTTTTTTTTTTATAAAAAACCAATATAGCTTGAAACTAAAATTTTAATTTATACAGTGCAACAAGATGGTGAACATTTACGGGCCCAGTATAATAAATATGCTGAAAGATAATATTAATAGCGAACAAATGTGCAGTAAAATGGCTTTATGCTCTTCCAGTGACTATCTTGCAATGTCACTTGTAAATTTACGTGTATCACGATCAATTGAAATCACCGAGTCTAAAAAATGTACATGGGGCGAAGATTTCGTGTGCAAAAACGAAGAAATAGCGAGACTTTGCAACGTTAGTACACAAACCTATGATATTATTATTAAAAATGGATGAATAAGTTTTTAAATTACTGATTTTGAATTAGGTTACGAAGCAGTGCGAAGACCGCAAAAATGGTGGAGTTCAATAATTTTTTCAATTGCGAATGATTGCACAAGTTGCAAATTGGAGGCAAACGTAAGAAGTGAGATCAAAGAGTGATGCGCTATGCTCCTCAATTGAAAGTGTTAGACTTCTGGAGATATTAGCTATAGCTTATTTCATGTTATGAAATTATATATCGATCTTTTTATTAAATCTCTCTAACTGTACTTGGATAATATTGATCTGTGTAGACATGACGAATGCCATGCGATTTTTGTATTTGAACAAAATAATACGCGTAGTTTGCCGTACTTAAGTTATGTTGACGAAATTTCTAATTTTTAATAACATCGTAAGGATCTATTTTTTTCAATTAAAATAAAATGCTGTTTTATACAATCTAAATAATTGTATTAAAAAATATCAATACCGTCTTTCTACGTGTATTTTTTTTTAATATAACTGACCTATAGCAATGATCTGTTATGTTTACTGTGATAATGATAAAATAAAAACATTTGATTCTGTATATTAATTGTATTCTTAAAATTGTATGATTATTATATATATATTTTTTTTAATAAACATTCTCTCTTGCATGTGGGATATATTATCTGGAAAATTTCTACTTTTCTAATCACAATATTACGATAATCTAGAATGTCTGAAAAGATAAAATTTCTAACTGCGTAAATACGAAAATTTTTAGTTCGAGACAGAAATACTATTCTATCGTTACCGCTTAATTCAAACGAAGTTTGTTTTTTCTTAGAATAATGCAGAATAATCTTACGACACGCACATAGGGAATGAAATATCGTGATGACTGGACAATGAAAAGTACGTTCACGTCGATGGATTTATTGTTAGATTACATATAACTTATGCAAAATGAATATTACCGACTGCTGAAGTCATAAATTGTTTTCGGAAACGAAAAACGGCTTTTGAAGTTAAAATAATAATTCATCGTCCAGTAATTGGTGTCTATTACTTAATTTAGAAGGGTCTAGTGTTCACGACTCATATCGTTTGATCACGTGTTCAATCACGCAGTAATCCATGTACAATTTGTATTTGAAATATAATATTGTCTTCTCCGTGTCTATTTTTAAATGACGAGATAAAATATGATGAAAATTTTATTCACACTTGACGCGATTCTAGCTGGTATTTCGCCGCTTTTCCTCCGACAATTTTCTCATAATCGTCATTTAAAATGAAACAAATATATAGAAAATTTGCATAAACAAGAAGGAAAGTTTTCATATATATATATATATATATATTTAAAAAATGAAAATCGTACGTTAAAATATAAATTAAGATAACAATTCGTAAATTATTTAAAATTGAAAAATAAACATAATGCAAATATATAATATATTTGTATAATATTATTTTATTCATGGAGATGTTTGTCCTCTCTTGGGATCATGCAGAAAATTGGACAAAGTTTGCGTGATGCGCACGGGGAAATAAACGCATGGTTGTCGCAATAGCAATATGTGTGCATGCTTGATGTGTTATTGTCGATGAATTTATTGTTGGATTACGTATAAATTGAAAAATAGTTTTTGAAGTTATAACAATTCGTTATTCAGCAGTCAATGTCATTTAGTCTGGAAGTGCTTTTAGTGCATACACTACTCATGCTTTTTGATCATCAACTACTCAGTATAATCTAACTACGCACAATTTGTTGTTTTTTAAAATACAATATCTTCACTACGTTATCTTTGAAATGATGAGACAAAGCATGAAGAAAGTTTTGATCATGTTCGGAGCGATTCTAGCTGGTGAGTTGACATCTTGTCGTCCTTTTCATATCTGCTTTTTCTTTCTAATAATTTTCACATTATATTCTTTGTACTCAAAAATATTTAGTAAATTTAAAAGTTGCTTGTAATTAAACTAAATGTCACTCGCAATTAAAATTAAATGTTACTCGCAAATTTAAATTTGCAAAGTTTCAAATATCGGAATATTGCAAAATTAAAGTATAAATATTACAAATATTACATGCGCTTAACTATCAAATTTTCCAAAAAGCTCACATCAGAGAAAGATTATTGCTAAGTGATAAATAACAGAAATAATGATTAATGACATAAGAATACTTATTTTCAATAAACATCAAGTTGTTATATGTAATGTACCTGTTAGTTGTAATTTCCTATTCAACAATATAACTAATATAATATATGTATTATATTACAATTATATAACAATTATATTATATTGAATGAGAAATTTTTTACAACTAATAAGTTACGTTATATTATGTAACTTGATATGTTTTATAGAGTTAGAATATATTATACTTGATGACTATAGTTAATTTGATTATATAATATGTATGAAAAATATTTCCTTAATATAATATAAATTTATTTTTTAATTTATTTTTTATTGTACTGGGGGCTTAAAACTTCCTTCCTTGACAAATTTGGACTATACATATAGACACGCAGTTAGCACACACTATTTTTTTTATTTTTTTACTTTTTATTATACTTGCTGAAATGCTTGAATACTTAAAAAAAAATTTTAATATTTAAAATAAATTTTTTAAAATTATTTCAGTAATCAGTGAAGTACCTGGACAATCATTACAATCTGCTGATATTGAACCTGATGATGTTTGTATAATTTGTAAAATTGTATTGCAAATTATGGATAAAACTATTAATATAAATGATGACACACGAGAGTTAATTGCAAAGGTTGCACATAGTGCGTGCAATTATTTTCCACAAATAGTTGCCACGGAATGCAATTATTTTGAGAATAAATATGGTGATTCTATAATAAATCTCCTCTCAAAAGGTGTCAATTCTAAAGAGATATGTACTCGGCTAGGTCTTTGCAAACAGATATTATAAATCTAAGATATAAATTACAAGAAATAAATTATAATTTTTGTTATTATTATATTATTTAAAAACATAAATTGTCTACTTGAAATATAGCAACTTATTTAATTTTAATTGATGTTAAATAAAAATGTTGACATTAAATAAAAAATATATGTTTAGAAAACTATCAATGTTTTATATGAAAAGGTTTATTTTAAACCAATTTTAAAAAAATGTTTAATATACGCTACAAACGTTTTATAAATATTTTTATATAACATTTATATATAGCTTTAAAAACATATTAAATTTTTAACATTTATATTTTAGTTTATTATATGATTTTTAACATTTATGAAATATAATATTGATCAAGTATTTTATATAATTTAAACAATATATGAATCTGAATTCCGTTTCTCTATTTGTATTTTTTTTATATATATTTAACTTATAGCAATAATAATTGTTATTTTTAATTATAATAATTGCAAAATAAAAAAATAAAATATTTGATTCCAAATTTATGAATTGTATTTCTAAAAATGTATGATTTATAGTTATATTTTTTGATATATATATATATATATATATATATATATATTTTTTTTTTAAGATAAAGGCAATAACTATGGCGCCGCATAAAAATTTTCAGTTCATCATAGATACAATTCTATCGGTACTTTTATTCATACAAACATGTTTGAAAAGACTTCCTTCATTTAGAAAATTGGATAAAGTAGCCTTGCGTGATACACATGGGGAATGAAAACACGTGGTTGCTGCAATGGCTTAATAATATGTGCGCACACTTAAGCGTGCACGTCGATTTATTGTCGAACTACATGTGAGTTGCGTGAAAAGACGAATACTACCGATTATTGCCGAAGTCATGAATTGTTTTCCGAAACAGTTTTTGAAGTTACAACGATTCGTGGTCCAACAGTCGATTAGTCTGAAAGTGTCGTTCATGACTTTACGCTTGATTTGATTGTCACGCGCTCAATTACGTCGCAACGCAATTGTGCACAATTTGAATCGTAAAATTCAAATTGTCTTTGCTAAATCGATTTCGAAGTGATGACGAAAAGCAAGAAAGAAATTTTGATTGTGCTCAGTGCGATTCTAACTGGTAAGTTAACATCTCGTCACACTTTTTCTATCCGTTTTACTCCCCATAATTTTTAACAATTTTTTTATATATATGCATTCTTTGTACTTAAAATGAAATATATAAGTTTAAATTTCTCAAAAACAAAAAAGAAAATTTTTTAGTGCATTCCAGTATAGCAATAAAAGATATACTTATAAAGATAGATTACGTATATTAAGAATACTTTTGCTACATATTATTTAAATTATCTATTAACTTTTCAGTATATAGACATATTCTAAGTTGTCTTACGTTATAATTCTGTTTTTTTTTTACTGCGTTTCGAGAGCGCGCTTGCAGTACTATCAGTGCATTCTTTATCCTTGTTTTTACGTCTAATGATAGAATGATGTATTAACGAAAACATACATATTTATGAAAACATACTTTCAGAACGCAGCCTTTGTCACATCGATAATCTCACTCTGATGCGCACTTCTTTCTAAAATACTTTTTTTGTTTGGCAGTTACACGCATGTAATATTTGTAATATTTTTTCCTTGTAAATATTGTGACATTTAAAATCTTTATTTACAAGCAATGTTTAATTTTATTTGCGAGCCGGCACTTATAGTCGATTCTTATATTTAAAATTATTTTAAATACAATCTTAAGATGTCACAAATCATTACAGAGTTGTATGTATTATCTATATGTAGTATCTTAACATATTATTTAAGACGATTAAAATAAGAATTGTCTATGATTATTGACCTTAGCTTTTATTTGTAACAGAAGTTTAGTTTTATCTATAAGCCTTTTAATTTTATTTGGATACAATGTTTAATTTTCAGTATAATGACTTTAGATTTCATCGGTTTTCTTTTACTTCTCTATTATGAAATTCTTTCAATCTTCCTTTCTTTTTTTTCCTTTTTTATTATTACTGTCTTTCTGTTTTGATCCCTTTTGATCCCTGTCCTTATATCGCGGGATTTGTTTTTATTCTCATGGCAAACTGTATGTACTGAAAATACTGTATAAACAGGATAGATCTGTTGATTCGAACTTTTAATTTATTTAGATAGAATGTCGTACGATTGTTGTTGGTGGAATATAATATTGTAACGTTACACTAACGATAATAGCTTATACTTATAATATGCTAATACCAATAATGTTTATTATTAAATAATAATACGAGTAAGATATTTCCTTACAAAATGATATTTCAAAATTCTATATTGTTGAGTCAATGATATATATCTATATATCTACGAATACACTAATTGTAGCAGAAATAAAAAATTGTAAATGATGTGTTTAAAGTTTTCTGAACTTAGTACCAGCTCACGGATTTTTCGTTCATGTACGGCAAATTACATGAAACAGTGGATTGTTAAATAAAGACAAGCCAATATTATCTACATTAAAGATTATTCACCTTCAGCACACGAAGCAGATCGGTAAACACCTAATGATTCTTACACTTAAACCCAAAAAAACTAAAGGCAAAGCCTAATTATATTAAAGAATTATTAAACGTTCTGAAGAAATACTGAACTCTGTTTTGTCTGCTGAACGTGTCCTGTTAACATTAAGATTATTATTTTGAAAATAATTTTTTTAACTCTAGATTTTTATAATGGCTAACTTATAAAACTGAAAATTACATGAATGCAATTCTTTAATTTTCAGTAGTCACAGCTGAAATGATCACAACTCATCCCATAGTGCGTATGATGGAGAAAGAACTTCGAAAAGAGGTTTCTTTCAAAAAATATTCATCATCGAGAGTTGATGAAATGCAACTGCCACTTGAATTACTGCTTTATCCTTTGCAATCCGGAAATACTAATAAAACGACAACGTGTACATTGTGCGAATATTTATTGCTAATATTTGTTTATTTTGGAGATATTACAAATGTAAATGAGGTAATAAATATTAAATTTTATGATTCTGCGTATATAATATTATATAAGCTTCATAAATATACCAAAATTTAAGGAAGAAGTGAAAGAATTTCTTGGAAGAGTGTGTAATATAAAAGTACCTACTTTCATTAGAGGTGATTGTCAAGATGTTGTAAATACTTATGGAAGTGCAATTGTGACCACACTTGCTATGGATATCGATCCATTTCTGGTAATATATTTTTGTATTTAAAACAATGAACTAGTAAAATATAATTTATTTAAGGTTTGCAATTTAAGGTTTGTTCTATGATACGTATTTGCCCACCGGAATCATCAATAAATATATGGGAAGAAATTCCTAAGAATTTTATTAGCACAAAAAATAAACCAAATTGTGCATTCTGTTTGCTTGCAATATCGCAGATTTATAATGCTATTAAAAGCAATAAAACTAAGGTATTAGTCTACTGTTTATTATATTAACAATATTTATATTAAATTTGATTATTCGATATAATAATGTTGATGTTTCAGACTAGCATTGAAGTTGAATTGAATAAATTATGTAATCGTTTGCCATATACTTTGAACATTGTATGCACAAATTTTGTACAGACGTATAGCATAGAACTTGTAGGGTTACTACTTGTAGACTTGTCTATCGAAGAAGCATGCAATTATCTTCATTTGTGTGTTCCAACTGAATAATCCTGATGAAATGTAACTATTGTTGCAAAAGGTAGAGAGATATGTGAATTATTTCTTAGAATACACACAAGATAAAATGTTTCGATTTTGACAATTTATTACAATTATTTTTCAATAAAAATACTTTGTACGATAAAAGTATTTTACGATAAAAATAAAAGGAATTTCTTTTTCAGTACTTAATCAATGAAACACAGTATAATCGCAATGAAATACCTGAGTACTCATACTTACATATAAGTCAATCCATGAAGGTAAATTCATGAACGAGTTGCATACGTTTGTGTAATACAAACTGCAAATTGAAAGCGAATCTAAGAAAATGAGAACAAAGAGAATGATGTGCTATGTTTCTCAATTGGAAATATAAGAACTGTGGAGATATTAGCCATAACGAAGAGCCTATTTTATATTGTTAATATATCTTTAAATCTCTGTAATCAAATACAGATTGATCTGTATAGACTTGACTGCCATTGAGATTTTTATACTTAAACGAAATATTATGCGTGATTTACTTAAGTTGCTGTATTTAAGATATCACAATAATTTTTAATAGCTGTAGAAGAATCCTATATTTCTTCAGTTAAAATAATATAAGTTGATATTTCATGTAATTGAAATTATACATTAAATTTATCATTTTATATGTCTTTGTTTTAAATTTAATCCATAGTAATAATCTGT
Source organism: Acromyrmex echinatior (assembly GCF_000204515.1). The sequence continues at coordinate 348,652 of NW_011627322.1, read as the reverse complement.
AATTTTTATAATTGCGATAATAATAAAATAAAGAATAAAAATTTATAAATAATTTATTGATATATATATATATATATATATACACATATATAATTAAGTAGCAAAATAGACTTTATGAATCTTCAGAAAATCGCGAGAAAACATTTAACGCGTTATCACTGCATTAAATAGAAGATCCAACAATGTGATTAGATTTTTCCGCCGTATTTTTATAATATGTGGATTCCTAATCGTATTCCTCTCTATCCGTACTTTAGTTTATATTTCTACTTGTCCATATTTTGTTCTATTCATTTTCCTACTTATCCGTATATTTTAACTTAAAAAAAATCTTTAATTAAAACCACGACGCGACATGAGACTTATTAAGGGGACCGGTTTGTTGGTTAATCCAGCGGGATATCTGAAAACTATTCAAGCGATAATTTTATGAATTAGAGTTTCAATTATATGCGCGCAATTAAGATTTAAATGGGATCTTTCCAATCTCATACATATATAAGAAAATAGAGGAAAATATAAAGAAAATTGACAAACAAATAAACAAACTAATTTATACATTATCTTATTATATTCCACATAGTCAAAATTGATCTTACTTTATTCTTTTCGTCATGTTCTTCTTCTTTCTTCGGACCAGATTTACCTTTAATTTTTAATCGCAACTGACTACAGTCTGATCATATTTCAATTAAAAATAGATAAGAAAAGGAAAACTTCTGTTGTCACCATTATTATCGCCGGCAGACAATATTACCTACGTTCGATTTGTATAAGTATACATATGCGACAATCATAAAAAAAATCAAAAAATTTAAGACAACGAGAAATTATTTGAAAAAAGTATTCATAAATTCCATTATTTACATGAAAATTTCGAATGTTTCTTCGCGACACGTATTGTTTTAATTTGGAATATTATTTAAGTTTAAAAAGAACTTTACTTATGGCATTATGTAATGATATATTGATTGCTATTCTAAACAAATAACTTTACTAATAATATATGACATGCGAATATGAGAAGAATGATTGACTGATTGATCAATTTCTTACTTTTACTTTTAATAACAAGCTTACTCCGCATATTGATGCACATTCAAAGCATATCAAGCAAAAACACACAAAACAAAATACATAATCCGAGATTTAAAAAAACTAAAACTTAAAATATTCTCAGATAACCAAGCGTGATTTAACATATTAGACAAAACTAATGAACGAGTTATGAAATTGCGGCAATTTGCTGATATCGGAATGTTATATGCAAACTGGGTTAGCAATACGGGAGTAAATATTACTAGTTTATGAAATTTCAAGATCAAACGTTGAGAATTAATAATGCGAAATGTTGATGGCAAAATGACGGCACACGATGAGTCCGCGTTTTATATATAGTATCATGCCAGCAACATAATGGCAAATTGATGACATGTATATTTTACATGCCATCAAGATGCTATTAACTCACTATCATCAAATTTATTAGAATTCACGTGAGAATGAAATATTTCACGCATAAGAGAGAAAGTACTTTGTCTCTAGTTTGTTGATATCAACAACTGACAGTAATATGACGGTTTCTTGAACTTTATTTGGATATATGGATATTTAATACTGCAATTATAATTAATTAATTAATCGTGTTGCTATAAATAACATACATAAGTAATTATAAAATACGTTTTGATGTTTCTCATTTCATATCGAGATTACTCTTATAATATGTAATATTTGATATTAAATTGACTTAAAAATAAGCTTAATTGACTTAAAGTGATTATATTAATTATAAATATTTTGAAATATTTATATATACATTTGTTCACAATTATAAATATTTTACTAAATATTTTTAAAAATCTTAAAAAAATAATATAAAATATCTTATTTATTTGATACATTATATCAAATAAATATATAGTACGCAATTAATAAATCTAAAATACTGTGCTACACATATAAATATTTTCACCAATAGTAAATAATAAAATTAATTAATTATGAAATACTCACCTAGTGATTCTTCGCGCCGTCATCCCTGTCATCGCCCTGGCTTTTATTTCATTTATTCTTTTATGTATTGCGATTTCTTCGTGGTACAATATCTATTTGCAAAAACAAATAAATTATTAATTACAATTAACTATGATTACAATTTACTGGAATAACAATTGCGCGTTGTTATCATACTTTATTCAATAGTTCCGATATTAATCACGCATATTTATACAATATGAAAAATCAGAGCATATGAAATTATGACACATTTGATATCCGCGATATTTCATAAATAAAACGCATTGGATTGCATTAAAAATGATAAAGAGACTCGTTTTTTATGCGATCAATTTCACGCTAAAAGCGATTCGATAACACAGCGGTAACGCGGCGATGCTACATGCGATGATACATGTTTTGGTTTTCAATCGAACAAATACTGCGAAATGCACGTTCGATCGAATTATCAGCTCACGATTATCGAAATCTATTATGCAATATTTCAGTGAAAGAATAAAAAAGTTATTAAATAAATCTGAATTTCACTTACCTATGAAATCAGTTATTAAGACACCACCTCATCCGAAGCCAATCTGTTCCAAGCTGTTGTGTCCTGCAAATGAAACGTGAACGCCTTAGGATAGCGAGAAAGCTTTGTCTTCGACGCGGACCGCGAACAACTTCACGCGCAAAAAGTGACGCGTAGCGTCGTCTCACTCTTAACTTCGTGTTTATACATTTTCTGCATTTTGAACTATAAATAGTATACACGCATTACATTGTAACAGAATAGGCATATTGATACCATAATTATATGTATATTCGCGGCATTCGTAATAAGAACTGCTTTCAATTATTCACGCAATACACCTTTAATCAAACAAATATTGAGATATGCATTTTAACTAATTATTAGTAATATACGAATGCCAAATTAATATTTCGCATCGAAATTGCAGTTGAATATTGCAAATGAAGAAAGTACAATGTGATAATACAAATTTTTTTTCTCAATTAAACTATACGCTGAAAAAATTTTTCTCAATATTCGTTCGGTCGAATTAAAAGTAATATATCGCGTTAATTTTGATGATGCATGAAGTCGACCGCGCGCGAAAAACGACGCCGTATCGCCATCAATGAAATCGCGGTGGAGACGGGATCGACGGACGACTGATGAGCATTAGCGTGCTATCAAAGCGGCAGTTTAAAAGCAGCGATTTTCAAATATTTCTCGCGTCGCGTGTGAAAATAATAATTTGATAATATTTATTAATTACCTCGTTAGTATAATTCGAACGATCCTTTCGAGCTATTTTCCGTCGTTTTATTCTCTACAAGGATTGGGATATTTCTGGAGGAAAGTCCATAATTCACTCGAAGCCAGGGGTGCGAACTATTTCAACGTAATATTACTGGACGTACTCCTTCCGCTGGTCGAGTCGCAAAACCATAAGAGTGCGAATTACACGCTATTTATATGCGCCGTTAGACCGCGAACCCCACCACTCGCGTGCCAGCCAATGAGCGTAGCGAGTCGTTGTAGCGCGTATTCGAGCGCTCATTGGATCGCGCTAGCTTTCGATTGAAGTATATAAGCGCGATGCACGAAAAATCTCAGTCTTTTTCAGAAGTTGGCACTGCGCGTTTCGCGAGGATAGATAGGCCTATACATCCAGCAAACGAGAATGGATAAATAGATAGAAATTCACAATTGTGTTTGTGTGCACAGAAAAAGCTAATATTATTATTGGATTGAAAGTCATAGAGATATGTTCCATGCAATTCCTATAAATGAATAAAATGTATTCAGAATTGAAAAGCATTCATTTTAACATTCGTGAATCAATATTTCTGAAAATCTGAATCCATTTCAATTCATTTCAATCCATTCTCGTTTGCTGGGCATATTTAGACTGTGCTTTTAATACTTTTACGATATTAGCGCGTATTTAGCATACAGTTCACGTTATATATATTCTAAAATTTCAAATAGAAAAGTGCATATTCTAAATACGGGCTAAAAAATATTTTTTTTCCGAAAATTAAAAAAAACTAATTAGAATAAATAAATGATGGCTATCGAAGAAATTATATGAAAGAAAAACGAACTGTAATGATAAAATGATAATATCATTAATTTTACAAATTGTTAAATGAGCATAATATTTATTATATCATGACGTATTTAATATTTAATAGAACTAAGTGAATAAATCATATTAATATCTTAATTTGAAGAATATATTGTTATAGAACTTTATAAATAATATATATATTTTTATATTTTAACAAAATGATCAAATGATCCACAAATTATATTTTATATTATATATTTTTTAAAGCAATTTAATACATGATTTAGCATGTGACAGAAAGAAACTAAGAGAAGTCATTCCAATCTTTTTCCTGTTACTGTCGAAATCATTCGTACATTACCTCGCCCTTGCTGATCGCCCGTATTCTCTGTGTTATGATTTTATCGACAGGGTCAGAAAATGGATGTAGCCACGTAGTTCCCAAACTAAAAATGGATACTGGCGATAGTGTACGGGCGACTTCGACGATAACAGGAAAAAGGCCAGCATGGCCTCTCTGTTTCTCTCTGTTCCTGTTGCATGATCCGAGCGATCAAACGGCACGACCGCCATATTAGTAAATCGAGCCAAGTTAGCGTCCGTGCATGATTTTTAGCAAGGTAATTGTTCATGGAAAATCGTTTGTATCGTTCCTGTACATTGTTTTTCGTCAATGATCATCATGGATGTGATTTAATCTATTTGTTTTTCGTCACAGAGTACAAGCTGTCAACTGGTGTCTCACTGATTGAGCGCGCCTCACTTCATCGAGATCCGGATTCCCCAAGATGATGTACACAGTAAGGGGCCGCGTCATCGACGCGTTATTTTCTGACCTAATTTTCGAACTCGCTTTCAGCGAGAATGCCAAAGATATTTCGTAATTTTTTTAGCGATTAAGACTGATTAAAAAACTCATCGTTTAATCCAAAGTAGTCCTTCCAAAGTAGGCTTCAAGAAACGTATAATAGCAAGATATTCCCATTTAAGTCCAAAACTTTACTTAAAAAATTTTCTAATTCTAAGGATTAGGAAAATTGGAAGATTTTTCCATCACGAAGTTGGAGTCGTATTATATGACTTCTCTACATTTTTCCAAAGAGTGATAAAATTTTTGATTATGTAATGTTAAATATTTATAGAGATTGATAATTTGTTATTTCTAGTCTCTATATCAAGAAGCATATTTTTTTGTATATGATTTTATCTTTCATGTTCTTTTTGTAGGGAACGACTGCTTCGCAGGACACCAGGTTCAGCGACAAGGAGAAAAAACTTCTAAAACAGATGAAATTTGGAGATTCATTGACACAAAAAGTAATTAATATTTTATACTTAAAAAAAATTTTTTTTTATTTATTTTATAAATATATCTATTGCATTGACAACAATTTACATTAGCGAGAATGTTTAGCAAGATGATTAATACAAAAGTTAATTATTATGAAAATAAAGTTTGTTAAATATCTGACGTAAAGTTTGAATAATTAGAGTACTCCATTTTGCTGTTTCTTTATAGGAATAATATTTGAATCTTTAATGAATATCTTTACAAATGATATTTGAATTTTTAATTGATATCTTTGAATATGTAAATTTTTTTAATCAATATCAATATTAATAATAAAATATTTATTTTTAATTCGGAGTATCAATATATTTAGATATATATATATATATATATCACAGAGCAGTTATATATGTAAAATTACTCTCTGATTTGAAATCTCTGATTTAAAATTAAAATAAAATCTTTAACATATTTGTCATAGGTGGATATGAGCAAAGTGAAACTTGATGTAATTAAGCCATGGATTACAACAAAGATCACACAGATTCTAGGAATGGAAGACGATGTGGTGGTAGAGTTTGTGTATAATCAGCTTGAGGAGAAGGTAAGAGATGTGTCGCACTTAATTTCGAATGAAATTAGATGGTTTTATAAGAGATACAATTTTAGTATCACAGTTTGTGAAAAAGCAGTAAAATATAGTAATGCAATCACTTGGCTTTTTCCCCTCATCATTATAGGAAATCGATAAATATGCATTATTTCAGCACGATGTTTTCAAATAGCAAGAATTTACTATCCAAACTCGGCACATCGTGTAGAGTTTGGATAACACAAAGCAATGAGGCAGATATTCTCTTAGCCTTTTGGCATACTTGCCACATTGTTTTTTTTTTATTTCCATAAGTATCATCGCCATTCAGTAATATATTTCATCGTTCCTCGTTTTTAATCAACCTATGTATCCCTTTCCAAGCATATCCACTTTCGACAAAAAAAAACAGAAAAAAGGTTAAAAAACTGATTTGTAGCTGATCCTGCCACATTGAACTGTGCAAAGACAGTCTTTATCATATGTGTTTGAATTCCCCGTTAGTATAAGTAGAGACCGTTGGTGGGGCCCAACCCTTTTGTCCAAATGGCATTCGGATGTGCTCCTCTCTACATCCGATTGGCCGCCTTTCTATCAGCCGTCAACCCTAGTGTCAGCTGTGGCAGTTGGTATCTCAACGTCACCTTAGAACTGCCGACAAATCTTCAGCTTCAGCAGTTACGTCGCCGTCGCTGCCGATCATCGCCATGACTACGCATCGTTGACACCATCAACATCACGAGACATCATCGGCATCGGGAGGCGATACTTTCATCACGTCATGTTCCTGTCTCGCATCCATCACATGAGTCTGCAAATGTCTACAAGTCACCTGCTACGGAGCTGCATCACTTCCATTCATGTAGCTGCCTCAACCGAGGTAGTTTATCGTCGAGCCGCGAGATTTCGCAGCTTTCGCTCAAGGAGTTTCAACTTCGTGATGGCATCGTTTTCTCCGATCGTCCCAAGGTGGCATCCGCGTGTCAATTTGGGCTCTTCGGAACTTTCGTCTACCGCAAGCTACGATTCTCCGTTGGAACCGCCAATGTCAAACGCCAAGAGCAAGCTCGAGCGTCAACCTGGCGCTTACTTAGCACCAAAACTCAGTTTGCGATGGACTTCGATATTCTTCCGGATGTACTGTCAATCACGCGTCGGCATGATTGAGGCGAAAACGGCGCCCGGAGGTATCCCTACACATGGTTTGACTCTTTGCCACAGGTTGGTGAAAAGGTTGATCCTTTTATACCACATTATCTCCGATTTTCAGGCGGACATTTTCGCCAGATATTTAATATATACAGGCTTCTCTCTCGTTTCAGCACACGCACCTTAGCGGTGTAAATATTAAAATCGATGATGAAGGGTGACGAGGTATCGGTCTATTTTCTGCTACTTACATTTAACATAATTCTTTTTTCTCTTCAGCATATAACTATTTAATGCAGGTACGAAAGAGTACGATCGGCAGCATCGGTGGTAAGGCTTAGATATAGAATGATAAATATCTGCTTTTTCGAGGGGGAAAAGCAGTTCATATAATAGAATAGAAATAGAGATTATATCGATTAAAATTGCAGTCAAAATTTAATCTATTATTTTGATTTCGTCGTGAAAAATCTGCACAAAAATTTTTTGTTATTGTATATGGAGAATTAAATTTGTACGTTGTATATTTTACAGTTTCCTGACCCCCGAAAAATGCAGATCAACTTGACAGGCTTCCTGAACGGTAGGAATGCCCGTTCTTTCATGGGTGAATTATGGGACCTTCTGGTCTCAGCTCAAGAAAGTGTTACGGGCATTCCCGAGGCTTTTTTGCAGCAAAAGAAAGATCAAATTAAAAAGCGTTTGGTAATTATTAGTTTTCACCTTTGTGTAATAATCGAATATCAAAAAGACTTCTAAGCACCCGCGCGCGCAACACGATGTTCAATATAACTATCTAATAATATTGCAATTATAATTTTTATATTATCAAATATTTGATACATTCATATATGTGAGACATGATAAATTTTATTGTAATCGCTCTTTTTGAAAGCAGTTTTTATAATACTATTTGCAATTTTGTAATAATTAATTTTTTCGTAAGATAAGCAAAAAAAAAGATAAGCATCTGACAAAATGGGCTCCAAAACTGACACAGTAGATAGTAATGCTTCCTATTCTACTATTCCTGTTCTTTTTCTTTTACAGGAATTATCTGTACAAAGTATCTACAAATGTATATATATATATATCTTTTCTAGAATCTTTTCATTATAAAATATATTTTATATATATCTTTTCCAGAATCTTTTCATTATAAAATATTTTTATTGACTTATATGCATATTTATGCTGTTTTTGTAAGATATAAATATGTAACGCGATAATTTTTCAAGAAATTTACATATATGCACGATTGCCTTCAGCTCCAATAAAGCTATTTGATATTATAAAACAACATTATAAAGATTAAGTTAGCTCATGATCTGTTTTACAGATGTAGCGGTTTACGTTAACCCCAATTTTAAATTTTAAATCACATTACAAAAAAACTATAAGAAAAAATAATATAAATAAAACTGATTTAAGAAACTACAAGCATTTAAAACGACGTAATATTATCAATAATATAATCATTATTATTTAAACTACGTAATTTGCAAAAGAATATCATAAGAATTTTATTTTCGCATTCATAGAATTCATTTTTAGCTGATTTAGTATAGAAATAAGCCACAAATATACGAATTATGAGTTTGTACTTCTTTAATTAGCTAAACAGATCATGATTTTATTAGTATCAATAAAGTATAATAGTTAGTTTCTGAGAAATAAGGGAGTGTCGCTTTAGGAAATCTATGTTAGTATCAGCGACTCCTTTATATAAAAAATATACAAAACGATAATCACATATCTCTAACTTATATGTACAATAATACAAGAGAGTTATACAATAAAATATTTACTTTTAATAGTGAAAATCAAGAAAACATACGTAGCGTCTTCTACAGTTTAAATGGTGGCTAAACTAAGTGAAGTAGTAGAGTATCATAAGAACCACATACAAAAATTTATAAAAATAGGCTGCCATCTATAGCAACTAAAAAAACTAATTGTAGCAACTTGCCCCGGTCTCCCCTATTTAAAATTGAAATGTACGCATAATGTATATTCACTCATAAGTATACTCACAAGGGAAAGTTACTCTAATGTCCAATTAGTTTGAAAAAAGTAAGAAGTTATATATAATAATATCATACCTTTTATTAACTAAAATGTGTGTCATTAGTTAGCAGTGTCTCATTATTTATTTATCTGTACAAAAAGTTTCATTTGCAGTGTTGGGCAAGTTAACTTTTTTTTAACTAACAAGGGAAGTTTCATAATTGTCCGGAATCAATTTGATTCTCCAGGGCCATGCAAAGAGTTTTGGGACCCTACTGCAAAAGTAAATATGGGGCCCTAGTTTTTCATAAAGTATTAAAAAAGCTTTAAAGAATTCAGAAAATATAAGAAAATAAAATAATTAAAATTATATTTATTTATTTTACTATATATTATTATATATATGTATGTTATATATAATAACATTATACAATATATATACATATATATATATATATATATGTGCATATAATTATTTATACATACGTATTACAATTTTCTTTGTATTATCAAGAAACACAATTGTATCCTTTGCGCCAAATCAGGTGCAGTAAATATTACAATGCAATATTGTTCGCGGTATATATTTAATCTAATTGTGCCACAAAAAGTTTAGTAACGAAATCGACAATTTATATAATTTTTGATGCCTTTTATCTTTTAGAAGATCATTGGACCGGGATCGCGACAGGAGGAGAGACCGAGTGCGCGAAAGG
>NW_011627322.1:95587-338439 GCF_000204515.1 Acromyrmex echinatior | reverse complement strand
TAATAGGCGAAGGTTGGTATTCTTTTGTATATCAAATAAATTTATCTTTGCATTGTGTGCATGAGAAATTGTTCTAGCAGTCCCCCACGCAGAAGTCCGGCGAGATATCGTCGTAGGTCACCGAGTCCTGAAGACAGGCGTCGCAGGAGATCACTGGATCGTCGAAGACGATCATCGGAGAGACGCGATAGGCGCCGTTCGCCCGATCGACGTGGGAGCCGTCGTTCGCCGGATGGACGGGATCGATCGAGCAGGTATGATAGATCTTCCTCACGCGACAGATCAAGTAGACGGGATCGCTCCAGAGAACGACGGGATAAGGATCGTCGATCTAGATCTAAGGATCGTAGATCGAGATCCAAGGATCAAAGATCATCGGTGGATCGTTCGAGAGACGAGAAGCGGTCTCCTGATCGTTCAAAGGGTACCAAGGATAAGGCAAAGGACAGGAAAGTGGATGAGAAAACTAAAAGACCGCCTGATACAGGATCGCGAAAAGAATTGCGAAATGGCCGGTCTAAATCAAGTAGCTCGGAAAGTAGCGAGAGTAGTTCCTCTAGCAATGAGGACGAGTCACTTAGGTGAGTGAAATTTTCTCTTTGAACACGATACTTTCACGGAGTCTGCAATCGATGGATACTTGGTCGTGGTGTATCTATGTTTGTTGAATAATGTTCTACAAAAAACGTGCTTGTGATCTGTTTGCAGGAAATCGATCGAACGCAACCCGCCACAAGAGAAGCGGGAAAAAGAACGCGAACACGCGGATGATGCCAAGAAGAAGGAGAAAGAAAAAACGGTGAAAGAAGAACCTGCTAAGCGTCCAGAAAAAGAAATTAAGAAGATAGAACCGGTCGCTGTGAAAAAGCCTGAGCCTAGTGTTTCTCCTAAAAAAATTCAAGCTACATCACTTCCTGTTACCAGACACAGAGTAAGTTTAATAAGTTCATTAATTATTTACTTATCACATAGATTAATTTAAAAAATTCAATTTTATAATATCTACAATAAATAAAATTATATTGATAATATAAAAGAAAATATTATTACTCTTTTATAAAAGTTCTATTTTTTTTTTTCTTTATTTTCAAGTTCTCGAAGAGTTTGTCGCGTACACCTTCGCCATTTAAGAAGACCGAAGACATCGTGGCAGTAGCTAAAATTAAACAGACGATTAAGTATGTTGCAAGATATTTGCATAATTAAAATTTTAATTACTACGATTGTGTGTATATTTTACTTTCAGAGAAGACACTAAGGACGAATCACCAACGACGAAGACTGGAGAAGTGAATTTTACCACTGGAGATGCTTTCCCTTTAAAGAAGGATGAGAAGTCTTTGAAATCGACAAAAGTAACGGAAGATAAAAAATCTACTCAAAAGCCGTTGGAACTTCCATCCAAGAAACCTGTAGAAATGGCTAAAAAAACAAAAAAAGAAAAGCGTGATGGCTCTACAGACAGTGAGGATAGTGATGGTGAAGGTAAAAAAAAATACATTTTAATTATAGTTAATAAATATATTAATATAATAAATATATTAATGTTTTTCTCTTTTATAAATTTATTTTACAGGTAAGAGAAAAGTGAAAAAGACAGAAAAATCGAAGAAGTCGAAGAAAACTTCGACAGATGAAGATAAATCTGATAAGAGCAGAGCTGGATCCAGTTCGGATTCTGAAGATGATAGAAAGCATTCAGATAAAAATAAGAAAGTTAGAGATACTAGCCGAACCGGTAAGTTTTTCGTACCAAATATAAATAATTGGCATGTTATAATTTATTTAAATACATAGTATAATTTATAAATAACATTCAAATAAATAATTTTTATTATAGATTCAATAGATGATCGTAATAAGGATAGAAAGGATACTAGAAAACGCGAAATTGCCGAAAATGACTCGCGAAAGCGTTCAAGAAAGGAAATGGAAGAAGAATTAAAAAAATCAAAAAGATCACGAAGAGATTCTTCTTCGGGTGAAGAAGAGCAAAAATCTAAAAGAGGTAGAAACGAAGATGACAGATCAAGATCTCGAAAATCGAAGAAAGACTCTAGTTCCGATGAAGAACCTAAAAAAATGAAAAAGAGGAGAGATACCTCATCTGATGATGAAAAATCTAGATCACGAAAGTCCAGAAAAGATTCGACAAGTGAAGATGACTCTAAATCAAAATCGAAGAAATCGAAACGAGATTCCAGTTCAGAAGATGACGATCCTGGAGATAAAGATTTGAAGAAGAAAAGAAAAGTTGACGATAGTTCGGACGATGAAAAGGTGAAAAAGAAGCGTAAGAAAAAGACAAAAACTAGCACTAGTGAATCGGAGGTAACGACTTTATAGACAAATTTATTACAACAAATTTATTATCTTTAATCGTTTATTAATTGAGCTTTGATACTTTCAGGAAAGTGAAATCGAAGAAAAGAAAAAAAAGAAAGAAAAGAAGCACAAGAAACACAAGAAACATAAGAAGCACAGAAAGCACAAAAAGAAGAAAGTTGCGGATTCAGATGAATCTGATGTAAGTGAAGGTAATACTGAAGAACTGGAAAAGAAACTTCGGGAGAAGGCATTAAAATCAATGAAAAAAGGACATAGCATTGAACGAAGTGATTGAGGTTAATATATGATCTTCGAAAATGTGTCATGCATGTATCTCTTTATCGCAAAACATTTTAATTGTATTATGAATATGAATAACTTTCGTTTCTTATTAATAATTGGATTCTTACTTATCACTCAATCCCTTCGGAACAAGATCAAATGGCATTCATATTGTGAATAATTCACATAAATATATTGAAAAAACATATATACTATATATATATATATATATATATATATATATATATATATATATATATATAATTAATACATATATATTTATATATATACATAAAATTGATATTCTTTTCACATTTCATTAAGATTTGTCAGAATTACGTGATGACTCATTTTCTCGTATCAGTGTATAGAGTGTACTTATTCATATTGATACGAATATTCATGTATACTGATATAATGTAAAGATTTTACATGTTTTGAAGAATCCAATAGAAAATATCGTACATTTTTTTAGTTCCTAAGTTCAAGTGAAATTAGGACTCGTATACAGCGATTCATTTGAGTTAATTTGTATAAAGATTAGTTTTCATTATAGTGTTAGATAATAATAAATATAGTATACTTGAATGATAATGTTACAGCAACTTGTACAAGTCGAAGAACAATCGAAAACCCATTTGCAAAAACTATGTGTTCCCAAATGATATAATCGTTTCTGTTTTACAGTGACTCCTAATTTCTCCTAGACATCAGAATCGCCATACCGAATTTGCAGACGTAATGTAATTTATTTAATAATTTACGTAATTTGCTAGTATAAAAAATATAGAAGTATTAAAAATTATTATCCGCATTATATATATTGTTCATGAATCTCCTACAACTAAACATTCTTTTATACAAACATTTTTTATTAAAGATGATACATATTTATAAATGATACATATTTATAAAATTTCTTATGAATTTTTTAATATAGATTCAAAGTCTGGAGAACAAATTAATTTATTGTTCACTGAACCAAGATTGACGAGATCGCCGGTTTGTGATGCATCTATTTTTACAGCTAAAAGGTCCTGAAAAGTAATTAATTATTGAGGATTATAACAGTATTGTATTCCTTAAATTATAATTTATACAAATATAATTTTATACTTGTTGGAAACGTTGCTGCACTCCAATATCAACGAAAAAACTCATTTCGCCGAGACGTAATCTAGCTTTACCAGACTTCAAAATTTCGAGTTTGCCTAAGAGACCACTTCTTAAATTATTCAAAGTACAAAACTCAGTTTTTGTTTTATTATCATTCTCACTATGAGTATTCGAATTATTTGATTGTTTTGTTTTTGTTTCCTCTCTACTGGATTCCAAACCTGGCAAAGATTCTGGAAACTGTTGATCAATTATTAAATTAAGTAACAATTATAATGAATTACATGATATCCTTACTTGAATTAATGTATAAGAATTAGCCTTGTTTTCGGTTATTTGAGAAATGGTAAATTCTTCCTTTCTGTCTTGCCTGCTTTTTTCTTCATTTATGACTATGAAAGAAAAAAATGTTTAAATTAATAAAATTACCTAAAAGAATATTATACACTTACTTTCACCATTTTCCGAAATGACCGGTTTCTTATCGATCTTATCATTATCGATCGAATCATGTATATCTTTTTTAATTCTTGGTAGCGTGAGAGGACACATTTTTTCATCAATGTCCGGAGCATCATCAATAAAATCATCTCTTAACAGATTTTTTAATCTTTTGTCTTCTTCTGCCTTAATCTTATTTGTACTTGTTTTTGATTTCTCCAGATATTTTACAGCACTCGTTGTGCTACTAGAAGCTCTGGAACCTTCACTCTTTCTAGTGGTAGGTGTTACATAGATTCCTTCTGACCAAATGCCAACAGACTAGAAATATAGAATAATCTTATGATTTTTTTGAATTATTAAATTAAAATGTAAAGAAGACTTAAGAATAAAATTCAAAGATAATAAAATAGAAGTTTATAAGTTGAGGTAATTATTTATACTATTATTACGTATTACAAATAATGGAACGTTTATGTAATGTTTATGTTAAGTTTACACGAATTTTATTCATCATGTAAACACTATAAGCAATGTAAAATTACATAAAATATTATTATAAATTGAATAGCATATTACAGAAAAAAATAATTAAATATATCCATTTAGTATTGATAAATATATATAAGCGAAATAAAAATAACTTAGTGCAGTCTAATGCAACGACAAAGAATATAAATTTCAATAATTCATGGATCGTTTACATAGATGATATGTAAAACATAATTTACATAGTTTACATTATATATACGTGGATGTAGATTATATTTTATAATACGTAATTTTATGTAAACGAAGAACTCTTTTGAAGGATATTTAGAATATTAATATTACCTGTATTACATTTCCTTTATCTCCTCTTCCACGTCCTCTGTCTCCTCTCCCTCGTTCCCTTCCACGATCGCTGTTTTTCGGTTTCACCAGATCAGTTTTGATTGAAATCACTGGACCGCTGAAATCAAATTACTTTTAGCATCTGTACTGTGTCATAAGTTGATTAATAACTTACTCTTTCTTTTTAGTCCTTTGTACATTCAGATTTGGTGTATACACTTTCTTTGGTTTTTCAACCTTAATATTTCCACCTAGTGTCAAGTCTCGTGGTAGCCGATAGGATATCAATCTCTGTGTGGTGGTGGATAAACCTGGTTCTACTTTAATGCTTTTCACCCTCTCTGAAAGCGACGTCGACGGTAATACGGACGTGCTAGGTTCTGACATGTTGGACTCTGACGTGCCAGGTTCTATTTTTATTCGAATATTCGCGTGAGGAGCGTTGTTCGAAATAACAGAATTGTCTGAAGACATGTTCAATTAATGTTCAATAGCTCTCTTGTTTATAAATACACTGGGCCGTTGGGCACTTGTGTCTATAACTACGTCAATGACTACGATGCTTCCATGCCGCACGGACGCTCGTCCAGAGAGCTTCAGTATGAAAAATGCACGATCGATGTCGGCAACTTTCAAAAAATTAGGAACGTAATATCCAAGCCAAGATACCAAGACGCCGAGATTCCGTCCTCGTTTGGTTCACGCTCGTCATGAGACTTGGAAGCAAAACTCTAGATATAGGATGCTGTCCAGCAAGAACTTTTGAGACTGTTCTGGACTGTCCGAGACCTTTCAACGTTTAGTTGTTTATTCTGTAACACTAATGCGATGACACGACGACACGTGTGATTACATACCTTAAGGGGCTCTGCACAATAAAAGGAACAGAGAACAGAGAATAAGAATTTCAACCTATCAGAAATCATGTATTGTGGAATACACAGTTTCTGATAGGTTGAAATTCTTATTCTCTGTTCTGTTCCTTTTATTGTGCGGACCTAAGTGGTCGCTTCGCAATCCGTGGATCTAGGGGTTACAATTATATAAACCAATATAATTACAGATGGTAATAAAGAAATACCGTTACCTACGATAAATAAATATGAAACATTCATTTAGTGAACTCAACAGTTTAGCAAGTAATCGTTGTTGTGTACTTTTTAAACGTCTAATTATATCATCTAATTAGACATTTAGATTTAGAGAAAGTACCAATAACAACAAGCGTTCATTCAATTATTGGGTCAATTGAACGTGTTTATTGGGCATTTTTTTTTTGGGCAGTTGTAAAGTCACTAAAACAGTAAAACTTTTCGTGGCAACATAAATTGTGTTCCAGCAGAAAGGAAACTGAGAAAGGACATGACAGCCCAAAAGCTATAACCGCAAAATGCTGCCGCGTACTATCCTAAGAAAAGTGGACGTTGCTATGTAGTTTACATCCACTTTGTCAGAGGGCAGTAATGCGCGGCAGCATTTTGCGATTACAGGTTTTGGGCCGTCATGTCCTCTCAGGTTTCTTTCTAGTATAATAGAACCATAAGAACGTGGACATTAGGTACCTACGAGGTTTAATACACGACAAAAATCAGGATATCCACTTTCAAGTTTTTCTCTGGTAGGAGCTTTGATAAAAGAATGTTTGAACATGTTGAAGCATGAATTTGTTGCGACGCGAACAAATTTAATGTAACACAGCGCATAAATTAAGGTACAATAGAAGGAACAAGGAATTAAGAATAATGAATAACGATTTCAATCTACCAGAAATCGGAATGTACGATTTTTAATAAATTAAAATAGTTATTTCTTATTTCTTTTACTTAAAGGTATTTCCACTTTTATATCTTTATTGTTTGTCAACATTGAAGGATGAAATGATTCACTGTATTATATTGTGTCCTTACTAGAAAATGCTCCCAATTGCCGTAATCATTGACACAACACATCCGCACTCAGCCCAAGAACTACTAGTCGATTGTGTAAGTTTATGTTTTCTAATGACAATTACATGTTACTAATCGCAGCTATAAATGAGATTGGAAGACATTGAACGCGACCGGCATTTTTTTTTTTTCATTCAATACAGGTGGCAAAATTAAGTTACATTTAATCTAATTTTCTATTCGAATTCTGTTCCAATTAAATTGTAAATAATGTTACACTTTGGGTACTTTCCATTTAGATATATAAATTGATATAAACGTCATTCTATCTTTTTTTGCATTCCATAAATATAATGAACGATATTTATGACGATATGTATCACTAAATGGAAAGCACCCACAATGATCTTTCAATACCCTGTAAATATTTGTATCATAAATCGTATGTGTGTAAATCGTATTTAACAAGTAAATCCTGTTAGAGTTTGGTCGTTACGCCAACATCCCTTTATGGCTTCTCTAATGATACTTGGATTTAGAAATTCGCAAATTAAATATCTTATCGAAAGCGCTTCTGATTTTACAAATTTGAATAAGATATATATTCGACGAGTATAACTTACGAAATCGTTAAATTACTTTTCACTGAATTAAAAAAAAAATTGATTTCAAGGAAATCTTTACTTAAATAGGACACAGAAATCATAATATCATAAGAACATTATCTTGATCTTATTTGTCACTTATATAACCTCATTTTTAAATATCAAATGACGTCATGATGATGTTCCATGATATCATTATGACTTAATTATGACTGTGTGTTCAACCTGAATAATTTCTATCTGTCAAAATTGTCAAAAATTAGGAAACGCGGCGTATTCTCTCCCTCGCGCTCGCGTTTGCTGTGCCCGCAGATAAGCGATATCTGCGGCGCGGCAAGTCGGCAACCTGCGGAAGACGGCGGCGCGGCGCCGATGGCGATGTTTTCAGGACGGTTCGTAGCAAGAGTGACACGAGCAGGAGAGGAGAGCACTGCCGGTGCGGATGAGGTCATCGTATGGTTTTTTAGCCGGCAGTCGCCGGTCGCGACGCGGAGCGCCCGAACGCCGGCCGTTGCTGCATGCGTTCTCGCTGCTGCCGCCGCCGCTGCATGCGTTGCCGTTTAGGTGCCGAGCGAGCGGTAGTCTTGCGAGCGAGCGGACGAGCAAGCGCGCAAGCAAAGGAGCGAGCCGGGATATGCGACGAGCGACGACGTGCCACGTGCCACGTGCGTTTCAGCGTGCCCGCGAGTTCACCCAGGTTGTCCTCCGGCAGGAGGTGAATTCGGAGCAGAACTCCGCCTCTCCTTTTATCCTTTCGCACATTCCGTCTTTCGAGGGAGGGACGACATCACGAATTTCGCGCCGGGGTGAATTCCCAAATGAAAATCCCGCGAGGAGATCCTGCGAGCGACGCGATCTCGAGCTCGCACAGTTGGTGTCGGATGAGGACCCGCTTACAGAGGGTCCGTTGTGTATCTTAAAATGAAGTGAAAATTACAAAGTGAGCAAATTCACATCTTATTTTAAGATCGTCTTAGGTGTTGTCTTAAGACGCTAATACGGCTCTGTAACCGGTATTTATTGTCGATTCTTATTTTAGGTATTAAGTATAGTCTTAAGATGTCATGAATCAATCAAAGGGCTGTATTAGCATCTTAAGACATTACTTAAGACGGTCTTAAAATAAGAACTGACTGTGAATACTGGCTTTTGATTGATTTATGACATCTTAAGATGATTTTGAATAAGAAATATAAGAATCGATTATGAATCCCGACCTAAGTATATGTATTACAGATTGATGGAATTATAAATATTTTAGTAAATCCGCTCATTTTTAAATAATTTTTTAATAATTTTCATCAAACCGTGTGATACACAATCAAACTTCAGGACGAGACAGAAATTTAATTTGTCTCTATATACAGATGTTTGATAATTGGTAACCATGAGAAAGTGAGTGAGTCCTATTGAAAAGGTATTTTGCGATGATTAACACTTCCGTTAGAAAATACTACTTCGAAATAATACTGCGCACGCACGTAGTTAATGTCAATTGTAGAAAGCAAAGGATATTCTTGAGGATCGAATAAAATTCTAACAGAAAACGGAGCACTTTTTCTGATTCAGTCAATAGTTGGTTTATTTTTATATATGATTTTTTATTCACACGGACATTCTTTATTTCTCCGTAATTTAGCATCGCTTTCACGAGAAACGTGCGTTGATAACAAGCTATACTTTAGAGATATTTCTGCCTCTTGACGAGTGTAATTTGCATAGTGAAGACTTTCTTCGCGGTGTGTGACTGTCCTTTCTATAATCCCATATGATTATTATTTTCACAATGCACAGCTGTTGCGTGGTTCCATGTAGGATGCCGTCACGCATGATAGTTCTCGCGTTACCTGCGTGTCAGAAACCGGGAATTGAAACCGGTACGATTTCGGTGAGTTCATGTTTCCACGCTATATCAAAGTACGACGGCAATCTTTATATTTGACTGAAAAAGTGTCGTAAGAATATATAATACATTTTCTGTACCTTATATCTATATACATTTTCTTATCTTATCTTATATAACATCGAATTTGCATCTTAAAACTAGGTTTACCGAAATTGTGTTTGTTTTTTATATCAGTATTGCGTAAATTTGATGGCAATTTAATTCGGAATCATCTCTTGTTTGTTGTCGTTAATAAAATCCAACATTAGTTTTGGTTTGCTTGTAGCGTCAGAATTCATCGAAATTACGACAGTAATTTCGATTATATCCAACATGCGATTCTCCAAGAAGGAACGAATTGATTTTGAAGCGTCGTTTCTGACTTCGGCTGTAGAAGAGCGGATTTGAAGTTCGGTCAGCCGCAGCGTTCTTAAACCTGTTCTGTACTCCCCCTCAGACATCGGATACATCGACGGGTTTTCGAGCAGCTGAAGTATCCGAGAGCGTGTCTTCCTGAAAGTCTTTCTCGCTGGGAATCTCTCCTTTCAGAATCTTTTCATTAGCCGTCTTGTAATTGCGGATGAGTTATTTCGCGCTTCTGAACGTGATATTTCGCGCTTTTCACAAACATGTAACGCACGTCGATGCTTATGAATATCGTAAAATTTTCGTATATAAAGAAATATAAACAATATTATTTTGGAAATCCAATTATCTTTTGTGCATTTACTACTTTTATGATATTTAGAGTATTAGTTTGCGATAATAGGAAGGACATTGACTTTATCATATTTGAATAGTCAGTTTGTTTGTGTTAGTAAAGTTAAAAATACTAATGTAACAATAAAGAGATAATCAAACTTAAGCTATTGTAAACTGAGGTAACAGTGATTGTTTAATATGCTTTAAAGCACCGATAATGACGCATCGTGGTTTGCGGATAGATAAAAATTGTGAGCTTCCTTTTAGACACGTATCAAGATAAGCAGCTAAAAATGTCTCTAGGAAACACTAAAGAAGAAT
Organism: Acromyrmex echinatior; assembly: GCF_000204515.1. The sequence goes on along the minus strand of NW_011627322.1, from coordinate 328,039 downwards.
AAAATATTACCTGTAAGACTATAATAGCAATTTATATAACAGCATTATGTAATAAGATATATATTAGATAATTACTAGCACATATTGTAAACTTCTTTTTTTTTATTAACACGTATCTTATAAAATAAGATAAAACTGAGTATATATATATATGTATACATATATATATATATATTATATATATTTTGCAGGTACATAATATAACAGATAAATCGAGTATTAATTGACAAAAATTATTTTTAATAAATACTAACTCATGTTTGAATTATTAAGAAAAAGAGGACATTTTGACAATTTCTTACCTAATTATTTATACTAATAGTTCTTTCTCTTTGTAACTTTTTTTATAAACTAATTATATTCGAAGAAAGTTATATAGATGGTATAGCTTTTGATATTACACTTGTCAATTAGAAAAAAATATAAAAATGCTTCATAAATGATAAATCGATTATGTTTATAAATCTAAAATTATTATGAATAAATTATCGTTAGAAAAGTCATTCTTCTTAGAAACTATCATCACATATTACTCGTCACGTTCAAGCTTTGTTTTTTCTACTTTTTTAACGAGATATTACGAAATACATGTAGAAGTCATAGATAATCTGAAAAAGTTATGCTGCAAAAACGAAATTAATGATGATAGAATAAAAACAATATTGCGTGTGTTGTATAATTAATTACTTACTTGAAATAATAGACAACGTAATAACAATCGCATCTCTTCGTTTTCGTAATATGTGTTTACATTACTCTTTTTTCGCCTTCTCTCTCTCTCTCTCTCTTTTCATATTATAATTTCTTCAAGTTAGCAAAAACAAACGCATGCTCCGAGATAGCACGTGCTCGCGATCGTCGCGGCGCGCATGCGCGTCTCGAGACGCCGCGTTTCAAATCTCGCGTCCCGCAGATGGAAACGCGCGTTCCTCGCTCAAATGTCGCGACGGCGTCTTCTTCCCAACGTCTCCGGCCGCGACGGTAACGATTCGTTGCTTGGTACTAATATCAACATACCATGTAGTTAGCTGGTCATAGATCTCGCGAATGTACGCGCGGACTCGGATTCGCGAAATCTTTCACCGTACGTGGATAAACGTTCGAGTTTCGCGATATGACGGTGATCAAAATGGAGTTTGTCAATGCTGTGAACTCTCGGCCGCGGAGTGAAAAGTGACATCGGACATTGTGCCCTCTCGTTACTAATCCCCGACAGTGGACGAAGTGCATGAACAGGACTAAAGATTGTGAGTTGATCTAATATCGGGAGTGTCAGCCCATCGAAAGATGAACGGTGTGCAACGGACGCCCGTTGAGGCTTTCGACGTTAAGGTTAGTTGAATCTTTTAGGCAATTTAGATTCTGCGGTGTACCCGTATCATTTTAATTTTGTTAATATTCCGTGAACAATAAGGATAATATGATATATGGATGCACTCGGGTGCAGTTTCTGAGAGCGGCCTTATACTATCGTTCATAATTTAAAAAATTATAATCTTGGAACTGCTTACGGAAAAAGAATGAAAACATAAAGAAAAAAAAGAAAGAACACACTTTAAAAGAGCCTGTACAGTACAGATTATTCTAACAATATCGTAACATTGCAACGTTCAGTAATATTGTGTAATATTATATATATTATACAATTTTTATTATAATAATTACATATTTATTATATTAATTATATATTATGTAACATATTTTTGTAATTGTAATAACATTGCAAACAATGTTGCAGCAATGTTACTGCAAGTTTCTGCTTTGTATGGGAATGTACTTTACTTTAAAATCAACAAAATTATTACACCAAAATTACATTTCAAAATTAGTATTACACAATTTTAATGATTCAAAACACTTAAATTCATTTTCTGATTAAATTTTCTGTAAAAATATCTTTTATTTTATAATTTTTTAAGAAACTTTTTATAGAGAACTTCAGACAATAAATAAAATCTTATTTGTAAATTTTTCTTCTACAGAAAATTCCGTTCTCTGGCACTACTTAAAATGTGTTCTTTCAATGTTTTTTACAATCTCTTTTTATATAAAATGTGCGAAACGATTATGAAAATTAATAAATATTTCTGAGATTACCGACTACTATTTGAATCTTTTGCTATGTAGTTCGCTAACTGCATGCTTTAGTATACTACTTTTATTGATCGAGATGCGCTTTTATTTGCACGCAATTATATATTTAGCTAACCCACATCTGCGCATTATTCTAGTCTGTTCTCTAAATTGTTTAAATTGCATTATCCTTTAAAAATTTTACGAATCCAGTAATATCGTTGAAATTTAGAAATTTTTTAATAAAAATAATACCCACTTTTAGTGTATGTAAAATTTGCCTATAGAAACTCGATGCAGGTACGAGAAACTTATTGTTAGCTACACCTGCTCCGAATCTGCAAGGTTACGTCTTCGCATTTGTAAAATACCGCGACGGTACGAGATATCGATATTGATTTACGGAAATTTAAATTCAAGTAATATAAGCGAAATGCAGAATAGCGGGCCGTGTTAAAGTTTCAAGGGATACGTGAGGTCAAATCGAAAATTTCCAAGCGTATTTTTCCATGGCGCAGCGCGACTCACTGGAGGCTCGTGCCTAATGGATCGAATCGATGCGATTTGAGTTTGTGCAAGGTTCACCATGTCACACATGTGCAATACGATCACGATGACCGTGGCCTGCGTAACCTAGTACCTGCGATGTCCTTGAACCGGATTGTTCCGCGCTTATCCAGGAGTAATACGGCTGTCAGTGATGTCATTAAGTGTCAAGATAATGTATCTACACACATCACATCCTTTTCAATTTTCACATGCATCGTTTCACGTAGATGGGTAATGACGTTCTTTAATAATCGTACATTATATCAAATTTGATTGCAAATTTTTCTATATTTTACGTATTTTTTGTTACAAGCGAATAATGTTGATAGATTGTTTATCGTGTTAAAAGACAAATAATGTGAAAAAAACTTAATTAAAATGACGAGGATTATATATTTGATAAAAAGATTTGCTCTTAAAATTAATTTCCTTCATTCGGTAGGAGAAGAATTAGAATTATTTTAAACGTTTCAGTTCTTTAATTACTACGTAGTAAAATTTTGTGTATATACATTACTATTATTAAACTTGCAGCAAACGTAAGACGCATTATCATCTTTATTTGGAACCAAATGTATTATTTAACAAGTGACCTCGGCTGAGTTATATGTGGAACTTTACTAGCATCTTAACAATGCTGGTTTTTACCATCAGGGATTTTTTTATGTTTTTTATTTGCTATTCCATGCAAATTTCTAAATTATAGACCAACTATACATATTGCTTACATTCTGATTACGTGCTTAGCATATTATGCGAGAATTTTTTATTTCGGTCGGCTCATCCAGTAAAATGGCACAACGCTCTTTTCCACCGGAACATTAAATCGATCGCGCTTAGATTATATCCGCGACCTCGCATGCCGTGTATAACTTCATGCAGCATAGCGAACGGCACCCCGTTCTCATCGAGGACAATGTATTTACGTAGTTTTTAATCGTTCGTATTTGCTGAAATATCATTATCATATCATTACCGCCGAGTATCTTTATCTTTGTTACACGTGCGTATATAGCTATTTGCGCGTCGTGATTAAGACCGTATCGATAAGATTTCCTTAGGTTGATATTTCGATGTTACAGAAAAACGAAAATAATCTGTAACATTTCTAATGCGTGATGGCGATAAAAGAAAAATAATAAAACATAAATAAATAATGAAGTATAATGATTAGATTTGTGTTTTGTTTATAATAATGTTATATAGTTTATTTTTTTTTTATTTTTAGATATATTATACTTTGATTATTTTTAACAAATTTAATTTTTTGTTAATTGAGAATAAATTATTCTGTTGAATTACATTTCATTGTAATTTCGGTAATTTGTAATAGGCATGTCAAATATGTCGAGAAGAAAATAATTTTACTCATTGTAGATATTCATTGATACAAGTTTACAACTAGGAATAAATTCACTGCTTGCGAGATCGCCGATCAACTTTAGCTTTGCGTGGGTGTCATCTGAATTCCCGAGATGAATCTCTGCTAATCTCGGTTAAACATGAGATTCAGTTACGTGCGGGAAAGGAAAAACGGAGACAGGTGGAGCGAGCAACGCGATGGTTTCTTGCCGCAAAATCGAGTCGAGTTCACCCACTTTCCTTTCGGTCTGTCCCTCAAGGTAGCCAGCGGCGGAGAGTATTACCATTCGGTAATCTGCTCGCGTGTGCGTACGTGTGGGTCGAACGTAATGTGTAATTAGGTGCCTTAACGCGCGCCGTGACCGGTTACTGATGTAATGCGATATCTATGGCGATAGAAGTAAAGGCTTATTTAGAATTGCTACATCGTTGATCTTTCCTCGATTTTGATATGATTTTGACGCATTAGGAACATAATTGATTGATAGTTAATGTGATAAAAGTATATATATATATATATATATATATCCTTTTCAAAAATAATCCCGAAGAAAATAATTTTATTAGGTGTTGGAATTAATTCGTAGCGTTTTACAAGTGATGGGAAGTACTAAAACGCTACGAATTAATTCCAACACCTAATATGTAACGAATAATTATTTAAAATTCAAAATAATTCTGTATTTTAAAAATATAGAATCTTAAAATTTTTTTTATTTTCTTCAAAAATAGATTACATAGAATAAGAAACAGCAATATTTTAGAAAAAAAAATTAAAACCATTCCATATCCAGCAAAATAATTAATAAGCAACATTATTATGAATGTAATTTGCAGTAACAAAATTATATATTGATTTAATTGTTCGGTTTGTATAATACATCGAGGTTGTATAATATGATAGAGCACGTGCCAACTTTAATAGTAATTGATCTCAATAATGTAATTTGGAATAATGCAACTAAAAGTTATACATATACCTCTCTTTATATATTATATATGACATCTATTGATTATAATTATTATAAATCGAGTGCAGATGTAAATATTATACTGAAAAAAATTTACTAAATCTTAATACATATTTTTTAAGTAGTACTAATTAAATATTTACTCACAGTAAATAAATATTTATATATATAGTCAATAAAAAAATTATAGTTAATTCAAATTAATGGTTCTTGTATTAAATAAATTATATATACATACATATGGCATATAGTTACATATGGCATTTAGTAAATATTTAATTAGTACTATTCAAACAAATATTTATCAAAATTTAATACACATTTTTAGTATACAAAATTAAAATTTTAAAATAAATTTTATTTGTCGTCTCTAATATAATTTTAATAATTATATCACACGACCTAAAACAGCAATAACAGAAAAGAATGCTGCACCGAATGCATATTTGGTAACGCAACATTATTAATCTTAATCAAATCAAACCGATTTATCGCGTGACGAAAGGCAAAATGATAAATTTCGGGCGTTACGTCACGGCCCGAAATTCATACGTATTTAAATGCACGAACAACTTTTCCTGTGCGATTTTTTATTTATGAGTTCGTGCCAGATACGCCATGAAATGATTTTAATATTTTATTCGCATGTACTCGCTAATTTTGGCCGGATGGTAACGACTCATGTGGGATTATGCTAATTTCCCTGGAACAGGTAACTCTTATTACTTGGGTTTCACCGCTTCTTCTCACGTAAGATTGCTATAGTGATCATTTTATCAATTCGAAATTTTGTTCCTAAAATAATGTTGTCTCGTAAATAGAGCATGATATTATCTGTCATGATATAATCAGATATTGAATGATTCGATCGAGTAAAAGTATACTATTTAAAGATAATGTTCATACATTGCTTCTCATTTTTTTATTATTCACATCGATTAGAGGAGAGTTGCCGAATGCGCACTGCCTAATTAATTTTTCAATAATTATATTATTGAAAAATTATATTTGATAAATATCATTTCAATAATTCATTAATATTTCATATTACCTATTACTCAATATAAGCAGCGTTTAGTCAAAAAATATGAAATAAATGAGAAATGAATAATATAGACAAAAATTTAATAGGTTGCGTTTTGTTTTTCTGAGTATCAACTGCATTTTAAAAAAATCAGAAACAGTTGATATTAATTTTTGCTCAAATTATGTAGCTCAAATGTAGCTGATAATATAATTATGCGATTTTATTCTGAATTTCTATACTTTCATGAAAAACATTTATTATAAAATATTTTATATTCGTTGTATGTATAATGTACGTAATTATATAAAATACGTACATTGTATTATACATACAACGAATATAAAATATTCTATAATACATTTTTTTATGAAAATATAAAAATTCAAAATTTTGTTTCAGACACTTATTATAACATGTTCAGCTTTTCGTTAATAATTAATTAATTTGTTATAAGTCTTTCTATAATATAAAAAGATACGATTTAGGCAACCAGTTAACTTAATCGTTACTTAAATCGTATCTTTTTATGTTACAGAAAGACTTATAACAAATTAATTAGTTATTAGTAAAAAGCTGAACATGTTATAATAACTGTCTGTAACATCAAGTTACAATTTTCAATATTTATTTACGTAAAAATCAGTACTAAATGCAAAATATAATAAGAATTTGGCAATTCTTTCCTACGTCTGAGACACCTTGATATGCACGACTTCAGCTGATCATAGAATATACATCTAAGTATGCGTTGTTCTCGTCTTTTCGAATTTTGTCGTTGTCCTCGACACATGGGTGAAGCTAAACAAGACAGGTTTATTGTCCTCGGCATTTTTTGACCTTCTTTAGAGAGACGGCGACGGCCGCATGAGCGACGTCGTCGGGCCAACCCAGTTTCACGAGCATCGGTCGCATGCCGCCCTACCTATAAAGGGGTATCCAGTTTCCCCGTTATGGGACTGTGCTAATTGGAAAGAGACTTTTTTTCTTTTGAGAGAGCACATTGATTCTCGCGATATCATTAGAATTCTTCGCGCAGTTTTTCGATACCTCGTGATACTCCGCTCTACTTCGATTGAGACGTTTTCACGCTATCACATGCGAATAATTCAATGAAAGCTCGCGATTAATTACAGTCGCACATATATCATCTTTCTGTGAGAAAAAAGATGATATATGATACGAAAAAATATAAAGAAATGTACAAAAATAATAAAAGCAGAAATGAAATCATAAGTGACATATCGAAAATTTTTTTCTTGGCCTTTCTATATTTTTGCACGGCATCTAATTTCAAATATACACAAAAAAAAAGACTTTTTTAAATCGTAATATGCTTATATATAAAATATTGTAATTTGTTTTAAAGATTTTAGTCTTGATTTGGTGGAATTTGTATTGATGTAAAATTTTTGATTGAAATATTATATTGATTTAGATTGAATAAATTTTTGGTTGGATAGTTTTCTTTCTATGTGTAACTAATAAATAGATTTTATTAAAGTAAGACTGTACGTTACGTTTTATGAATATTCTTTACAAAATGTTTCTTGGCTTGTCAAGGTAGTTGATTTTAATTAATCGCAAAAGTGAAACAAATACGCGATAGCTTTGCTCTGCTTTGTAATCGTCCTTCATCATTCCTCTCTTGGAATTTCATCATGTCATTTTAATTATATTCGTATTGTACACAATCCCTTTTCTCGATAATTTTCTTGAATGATGCACAATGAATATTTGTTTTTAATAATAAAAAACTTTAATATTTTAGTAATGCTTATGCAATATGTTGATCTTTTTACTTATTTGTCACGATTATATTTATACTGTTACAATTTAAACGAATTGACAATATTTAAACAATGAAGACTCATGCTAATTTACAATTCATTAATATACAATATATGTATAATAATACTTAACACTTTTGCTTTTCATTAATCATCTCTATCGTGATGATTAATGCTGTAATTTTATATCATTAGGACAATCAGCTTAGTCTGCTGTGTGAAAGACCACCCGTTCTTATCTTAGTCCGAGTGAAAGCAACGAGGAACTCATTCGCGTACGTACGGACGCTTTTTTGTCGATGACTTTTTCGGTTTCATATTACCATGCGCTGGACTTTCACGATCCATGTGATGCATACCTCGAAAAGTGCTTCAATATTCTTGATCACCTGAATCGTAAAGTCGCAGCTTTCGAACGAGACGACAGAACGAGAGTTGGCGATTAAAGCTAATGATGTGATCCAGGATCGTTTGACACAATATAATGTATGACGATAAAGCCGGTTTACATTTGGATCGTATAACAGGAGCGAAGGTGCGAAATAAGAGAAACAGATTTTGCTTCTTTATTACATCTTTTATTACATATTTCTTTTTTACTTCTTATTAATCGTCTAATGTTACTACCTCGCCTATTTTATTAATTTTATTTAATTTTTTTATATATTATTATATTATTTTTTTATCACAATAAGAATCGGTTTCGCACATATAGAATCAAACTTAGATTTTTAATGCTTGAATGAATTTAAATAGAAATTAAGCAACTATAATATTTTATAGTTTTTATTATAATATTTTATACTTAATTCATATTAGTAAGCACATTAAGATTTACCATGAATTTAGATGCGAAAATATTCGTAAATGAAATAAATAAAATTATGTACTTTTTTGATTGAATATTTTTATTAATTTTTGTTTTATTTAATCAATTATTTTAATTAACTATCTCGAATAGATTTTTTTTTTATTTAAATTTTACAACAATTTTTCCGCAAACGATGTGATTAAACGTAATGTAAGTTTTCGTGTGTAAATTATATGGTTTGCAGTAAAATACGAGACGCAAATCATACATCGTCGACGCAACGCACATACCGTTACAATTAGATCAATTGTTATCGTTTACCCGAGCTCGTTATAAAGTGAGCTTATACGTTTCGCACATACACACGCAACAAAAGTGAGAAGCAATGTTTTTTTCGAAAAAAAGAAAAAAAAACAAAAACAGTTTTTGCACTCTTATTTTAACAATGAAACTTGTTTATATCATGTAATTCTTATACAGAGCTTACAAATTTAATCTATAATTTACAGCTTTAATCTATAATTTACTTTATTTCATTTGTATATCTTCTTGATATTTTATTCTACTCGAATTTTAGAAAAAATATAAGAGATATGTCTTTTTATCAAAATATATATTCTTATTCCAGTTTCTAAATTTAATTTAATATAAATAAAATATTTATCCAACTCCAAGTATGAAAAAACAAAACTTCGAATATATAAATTCTAGAAAATGCTTATTCATTTAAATAAATATGAATGCTCCAATATCATTGCGCCGTTTTCTGCTCTTATATATTATATATTAATCTACAGAGGCTGCGTTTGGCGTGATGCGTCTGCAAAAGAAATCGGTCGCGGATGATGACGTATTGTGAGAGACGAACTTCCGCGGTGACATGACCTCGTAATAGTCACAAGAGAGAAAGTGGGGTAATCCGTGCCCACGTTGCATTCTTTTTGCAATTTAAGCGCTATATGAAACACTCATTTTCATAAGTATTACAGTGGGTGGCGATACAATGAGTAGTGTACACATGTACAATATCTAAAACTATGAATACGTACTTCATATAATAACCCGCCTTATAATAACTCGGAATTTCTTATATAAATAAATGAGTAAGTAGCTTCCGTTTACGCTTTACTGGCGATTCTTTTTTCGCTTTGAGGGAGGTAGGCAATTACCTTGCCACACGAGAAAGAAACGTCAGCTGCTAGGCAACCAGCGGGTTTTCATAAACAGCAGGTAGACTGTTAGACGTCAATTATCGATAGTTAGCAGGCGTTTGCGGTTTCGCTCCGAGCACGCAGTAGCGCCGTCATTTTTTACGTCATTGTTACGCACCATTTGTCGCACGAATACACATCGAAGGTGGTCGTATCTTGAACGGTATAAAATACTTTATGATAGCTAGATGGTTGCTATTTATATACATATCGCAGCTTCGGATATACTCAGAAGAATTTGCACTTTTTTATATCCAGCTTTCCAAATAAAGATTTCAATTGTTGGCAACGATGTATATACGATTATGGTACAGAAATGCTATACGCTGACGTTGCGATAAATATCGGTAATAAAATCAATACGTTTCCCTATAAAGCTGGTACACCGTGATTCAACGTTTCCCGCGCGTTGCGCCATTTCGTACCACTATTTTCTCATTCGTACATATCGCGATCAGCGCCCAAAGCGAGCACGTGATACGTAACGTTATAAACAGGAAACGGGGAGTGACAGTTCCACCTAACGAGATTTATCCTTGTTGCGCGAAGGCCACGCTTTGTATAGAACTCCGAATGTTTCGAGCCCACTAGCGATGCATATCTTTTTTCAGCTAGACATTCAGAGAGGAAATGTCATACTTTACGCAGATCGATGGATGCTTTTCAATGCGCGACCATCGTCGCGATGCGCTGCTTTTTGTCAGACATTCGATTCCTTTCAGAATTTCATGTTTTTAGTGAGCCCTTCTCTTGCAAGAACGACGGTGAAGCTGTTATCGCGTGTAATACAGTCAGCGAGATCGCGTGACTACCGACAGTTTGTAATCCTCCGGGACTTACTCCTCCTCCGAAAAACTCCTAAGGGATTCTTACTTAATATACTAAGAGAGCACCATAATTAGGGTAGCCTTGCGTTTCAGCCTCAGTTATGAATTTCATAACTGAAATGAAATAGGAAATGATATATTCTACTGAAAGTAGCAAATTTAATTTATATAATGTACTAATACTGGAAATTATATCAATCATAATTATTTGTATTTTATAATAAACGAATTAATTAATTGTGGAAGATTTGCTTGTATATATATATCATTTATATGTTTATTTAGAAAAGGTTTTGTAAATACGAGAGTATTTGGAGCATACACAGCTTATTTTGATGATGTAATTCTATTCTTAAAAACTTTGGTAAAATCAATATAGTATATCAGTTTACAATTTCTTACAATATCCTTATATTATCCTTATAATAGTTTGAAACTTAGTGCATTAAAATTGAGTGCGTTTCATGTGTATCTTCATTATGTACTTCGTTAATGAAGCAAAACGTTTAACGAACAAAAATTCTCAGCTTTCCTGTATCGTTTGCAAAAGTATATTTTTTTGTATTTAACAGATCAATTATAATCTTATAAACCTTTGATTATATCGAAAGAGTCTGGCACAATAACGGCCAGCGAGAAACTAATAACTTACAATTTGCATGAATCGTGTAAACAGAGCAAAGTGCGCAAATGATATGAGTCACGTTTCATGATTAAACAGTGATGGCGTGATGATTCTGATTATCGTGGTAAATCGAATTCTTTGCGTGGATGTCTGTTTGTGTCATTAGTGCTTTCTAAGTGCTATTACGTTTGAAATTAAACGGTTCCGCGACTCAAGCGAAAAGAAAAAAAAAACAAAAGAATATAAGGAAGAAACATAAAGTGTATTTATCAGACAAACATAATTGTTTAATAATTATAATTTAACGACGATAGACTAACGTTGAGTTAGATGAACGACTATCCGAACTCCTATGAACTATTATCCGAATCATTTATAATTTCATGGTTCGCCGCGTGCACCTTCGCTCAGATTTTGCTATCTCATCCAATTTCCACGATACGAGCAATGCCATCTTTCTTCAAAGAAATGTCTGACTATTAGTAATATTTTCAGTATTGCTTTGATTTTTTTTCTAGCCATAAATATTAAATTTTAAAGGATATCTTCCTATATCTATCGATTATAACTATTTAATTACATAATAATTTTATATTCCAGAAAATCGGAATGAGTTGAATAATAAATTCGGCGTATTAAATTTAAGCTATCTGGATTACACGTTGTCTAACAAGTAACATATTTTGCTTTTTATTGAAGCAATAACGTATGTAGCAATTTAATTCATATTTGATATAATTGGTCATTTAATAAATTATCGCTTTTAACGGTTGGCATTTAATATTTTATTATTTAGAATTTAAAATTTTAAAGAGAAACAAAGAGTCGGTCGTGTAATATGATTAATAATTTATAAAACAAAATTTAGACAAATTAAACTATGTGTGTTGTGTGCATGTGCGTGTGTAAATTATAATAAAAATATTACAAACTATGCTATCGAAGAATTATCTCAACATATAGTTGTTATGAATTAATTTAACGAGATGTCGTGTGTAGGCGAACGATATCATCGCTTCAATTGTATTCGTTCGCATCAAATTCAATCACACTACAGTCAGCAGACTATAAAAAACAGTAAAATCAATATGACAATTATATAAATGTTATACTGGGAATCACTGAATTCAGGTGACAGATTCTGAAAAACATATACGTTTTAAATATAAAAAAATTAAACAATAAAAATTTTAAAATTAATAAAAAAATTATAATTATTAAAATTAGTAAAAAAATTATAATTATAAGAAATATGTCATTCTTTTATACAATATTCTATTTATTTTAATTTCTTTTTGCGATAGTTCTGAATTAAAGAATTTATTCGTCAATAATAGGCTAATCCATAACATAACTAAATATAATATATGTTATTGATAGAAATATAGATAAGTACAGAATCTTCTATTTATTTTAAAGGTGTGTTGAGCTAACTACTGTTATCACTGTTATGTTTATACAATGATCTTTATCACTTAATGATATGTTTAATAAAATGAAACTATCTATTGCAGAGAAATTTTATTCTTCTCATAATACTTATTCCTTATTCACAATCTACATACAATCCGTAATAAACTTTTTGGACATATTCTAAAAAATATTAGACTTTTATTAGTATTTGCAAATAAATGTATTTTTCCCAACATTTTAACTTTAGAGTTTTTTTTTGTTTTCACAAAACGTATTAGCTTATTGTTGCAGCAATTAAATTCTTCAATTTATTTTCGATAGATATATTTAAATCCTATTGATATCATTACGATAATCATGTATAAATAGATTTTAAATTGCCTTTTACATAATAATCGTGTCGTTAATCATATCTCATTCAACTGATACAAAAGGGTATTGATTTCCTACGTGAGAAACGAGAATAGGATTTCTTCGAGGATTTCTTGAATCTCTCAGAATAAATCCGTGGGTCCGTACGGAAGACTATGGTCATTTTATAATTGTAACGACACATATAACGAATATCCGGATAAAGCAAACGACCGTGAGCGCCTGTCAGACACGTAACGGTAAGCTAGATAGCTTTGAACGTCGCGTATCTTTACTTGAGATTGTCAGGAATGAGCTTCTTTCACGATGTCATATATCAAGTGCGTCAAATTGATCCTCGTAGGGGATCCGTGTGAGCAATTGCTAAGCATTATGATTTTTAGTACACAAGAATAAGTAAAATTTAGATTGATGAAACACAGTGAATAACAAATAAGTAGAAAACATCTTAAAACTAGCTCTCAATAATTTTTTCCTGTATTTAATTTATATAAATTTTCTAGTATTTCGAACTGCGTGTCGAATACATTAATTTTCAAATGCAGTTTTAAACTGAAGCTGGAATAATAAAGTCATAAATTAAATTGATCATCAATTTAATCAATTTAATAAGTATTTTTAGAGTATTTCAAATAATTTAGTGCAAAAAAATATCACTCTTACTAATATTTTTTAATGTGTTTTATTAACAATAATAAATTACCAACAGTTGTGTGCTCAATAATATTGAAATAAAATAAGTAAATAATTACAAAGTAAATTCGAACCTCCATAAAGACTTTACATAAAGAGTTTATTAATTAAAATTAAAATTAATTAAAATTAATAAAATTAAGAAATTCCTAATATCTCTTAAGACTAAAAGCTTGATAATAATTCTGTTTAGGCATCCAGTTAGTTATTAGATTATAGCTTTGAACTTTCGGAATGAGATGCCGATTATGGAAAGGTGAGCCTGTACTCTGTGATATTAGCTTGGACACAAGAATAATCAACCGCACCCTTTGGCTCTTATCTAGGCTGCACCCTTCGTGATCACTCTCCACCTCTTTTCGTCTTTTGTGACCCTGAAAGTAGACATAATCTCATGTACCATCCCGAGGAAGATCAGGTTTCTTTGAAGACAGGAGGGAAATTAGAAATAACTGATGAGAGTATCCTTGAACCTTCAAGATCGCGTAATTCGATAAACGTAATAAAAAAACTATGAGCGTTATAGAACGAAAAATGTTATTTTTTAATTATATCGTATGAATATGAAGCGTTATGCATTTTAAAGTTTCGCTGTGCGATAAATGTGGTAAAAAACTATGTGCAGTATCGAACGAAAAATATTATTTTCTAATTATATCATATTGAAACACAATTATATCATATATTATCGAATATATTATGCATTTATAGTTTTGAAGTTTTTCTCATGCATACAATATTTTATAAATTCTTCAAAATTAATTATTTTTTATGAGAGTTATATTAAGTAAGTTAATTAACAAAAATCTTATAAAAATCGTGGATGTATGAAGTATAATTAAAACCTTGAATTTATGTCTCATAAAAATAGACAGATAATTAAGAATTAAGGATTAAGAATGAATAGCTTAAAGTTAAAAATTACATGTAATTTAATATTAACTGAAAATTAACCGTGAAATATTTCACACAAATAAGCAAAGAAGATATCATGTTAGGTCAAAGTTTGTATTGGTACTAATAATATTTTATATGGATTTTACAATTTCCGGTTCAAGCAAATTGCGCGCTGGAATACGTAAAATTTAATATTATTGCGATATTAATTAGCATCTTTAAAACACTGTAAAGAATTTATTTGAATTGATAAGACACTCGCACGGTATGAAAGAGTTCCAATTTGAATTCTGTTTAAGATAATATTTTTTGCAATAAATTCTTTATAATGTTTTAAAAATGCTAATTAGTATCAGTAACATTAAATTGCTCGTCAATTTAATTTGTGATATTTGGAATGAGGTATCCATCAACTATCCATCCTGTCAAGGACAGATTTCAAAACCGACAAATAATCAGCTCAATTTGCTTGAACTAAAAATTGTAAAATTTGCACAAAATATTATTAAGTACCAAGATCTATTTGAACTAAATATAACTTTTTTCACTTATCTATATGTAAAAAATTACGCAAATTTATTTTGTATATTTTTAAATAATATACATATATAAAAATGTAGAAATAAATTAATATTAGCATCGTGTACTATCATATTTGGCGACAGAATTTTGAAATGAGAATCATTGGAGCATATCATTGGACAGCTACTACATAGAGGAAGATCTTTCTTGACGTTACTAAGTAAGACAGCTTGATAAGTTTAACCTACGCGCGCATTGTTTCAGACAAACAGTGAAGCAAGAGAGGAGTTTCTCTTCTCATTTGCTGTTATTCATGCGACATTTTGAGCAACGTGTTTTACACTCGCGGCGTAATAAAGATCGACGATTTATAGACTCATCAACTATTGTGTTCCATAATGAAAAAAATTTCAACAGGGTAAAATATATACGTCATTCTTTTACAAAACCTACACAACACATAAATCATATCGTCATAAAGATGGCATCGTTCATTCTTCAATACGTGAATACAGCATGGAATATATTTTTTTGTAAAATAAGAAAATTTGCTTTTCAAGTTGAAATTAGATACAGGTTTTTTTTTATGACATCACTTCTTAACAAATTCAAGAGTATAATGGAAAGTAAGAGTCAACGCAGTATTTGATGCGCAATTGTAATAATTGAATACAATTTAATAGATAATCTTACATTTGAAGTAAATCCGTAATAAATAAAACTGAAAAATTAATATAAGATAAACAACGTATTGGACATGTTTTCACCCAGCGTGAATTAACAATAATTAAGTCCTATATTATAAGTCCTATATAATTTTTAATTATTGTTAATTCGTTGGGTGAAAACATGTGTCACGTTGTTTATCTTATATTAGTTTTTTATATAGGATTACAAGTCCTATATAATTTTTAATTATTGTCAATTCATTTCTTAATTTTTCGATGACGTTCGCATATCTGATTTTATTTCTTAAAAGAATTTTAATGACTAATAAATGTCAGTACAAATGAATTAGAAAACGTTTTGTCTGTGGAATTGAGGTGTATTTTTACCGTTTGTCAATTTATATGACCACAGTTAGCTTTTTTCTTCTCAGCAATCAAAAGAACGCGACACCATCTCGCGTTTTTTAGTTAACGCGCATTAACGCGAAAAAGCCTCATGCATTACTCACATATCGCAATTTAATTACAACCGCAGTGCTTGCCGGAAACGGCTGTAGTACCAGCTGATTATCTGTCTTCCTGTGTCTCGTTTTGAGACATGGGAGAATGCGCCACGCTTAAATTCGTCTTGACCAAGCACCGTGAAATTCTCGCGAGATCACCCATCACGGACATTTTGAGAACTCTTTCTTGTGCAAAGCACAAAGCAGCAATCTAATTTCACAGCAGGCAGTAATTTCAAATCTATTTTATTAATGACGTATATAGAATTTCTTGACAATTCATGGCACATTAATTTATTTTAGATCTCTCATAAAAAATATAACAATTCTATTCTATATTTTCCTGTCCATTCTTCTAAAAATCCATTCTTTTAAAAAATTAATAAGAAGACTTATTTGCAATATAAAATGATTTCTCTGTATTCTCTTGAAAAAGTAGGTTTTAAAGAATTAGAGAAATTTCTTTTCATTAATTATATGCGTGTCCTCGCGAATCTTAATTCTTTTATTTTCACGGTTAAATTATTCTTCTGCGTTTAATCTTTAAGAGAGTAATATTATTTGCTGATTATCTTAATAGACATTAGGAATAAGTTGTACTCACGTTGATTATATTCGTAAGCAAGCGATTAAATTTCCCTTTTTTATTTATATTACAGGTAAGTCTATATAATCACACAACGGGACAGCAAATCGCAAACTCACAGTTTACTAATTCCGATTATGGTGTGTAGTCTAGCGGTAAGTCTTAAGACCTTATTACCTTTATTATAACATTACTTTTACCGTTACAGTCTTGCACTACTGTTAAATTCATAATGCCAATTTTGCTCAATTTGGGTTATTTTTAATTATTTCTGTAGGTCACCACTGGTCTTACTCAATATGTCGTTAATTTAATTAAAACAATAAAGTAAAAAATTTAATTTAAACAATTTATTAAATTTGACTCAATTTTAATTTATTATTTAAGTACATGTTATGTTAATATCCATATGTTATGTATGGACGCTATTTACTTTGAAACTAACCACAGGAATAGATTGATTTACATTTGGATATACATGGAAGTTAAAAATAACAAAATGTTTAATCAAGTTATTGGGTCACTGTACTTTTAATATCTAACAGTGTAGATAAAAACAATTTCTTAACTGAATTTACATCATACTTTTGACAACTGATAAAAAATATTATAAAAATGAGATTGTTATTTTATATTTATATAAATTTTATTATATTATATCTATTTATGTCGTTTCATGCAATTTTAACCTTTAGGCATGATTAATAATACATACGTTACGTTTTACATTTTTATGTTAATAGCAATTAGAAACTTTATGATCGAGCAATTAAATCTCTGATCATAATATACGGAGAATATATCAAGGCGATTTTTTTAGAACAATATTAGATACATTGCTTCGCTATTTGATTTCGCAAATCTTACGGAAACGCGTTATTGAATCATTTTATGACAGGCATGACCGTCATTCTCAATTGTGTTAGGGTTACGTCGTTTAATATAATAAAGGTCAATTGTCCTGTGGGTAAGCACGTTAACTGTCATTGCATAATTTACGAATTATGATTCCGTCTATCCTTTCTAGCACAGCCGCTTCTGAATATATTCCCATTGAGTATTGTGGCTTAAAAGTGTTAATCCTTTCGCGTGTTGTTTTCGTCGCAATAAGTCTACAAGACTTGTAATTTACGCTACAATGCATTTTCGATGCCTTATTTTTATATATCTACTCTTTAAATTCTTCGGAGTGAAATATCACTCTAAAGAGCAAAAATTGAGTCAGTCTTGAAAAAGAATAGCTCAATTTTCAATCTTTAAAAGTGAGATTTTACTCTTCGAAGTGAAACTTTCATGGTAAACGTTTTAGATCGATACATGAGATTTTTATATAATTTTTTGCAGCCGCGACCGAAGAGATATATGCCTTGAAAAATTATTACGATAAAATGAATTTTTTAAAATGAATTAACAGAAGTTGAGAAAGTATGAATGAGAAATTTAAATATCACAGATAAAAATTAATAGAATGTTGAAATTGAAATTGAAGAAGTGAAAATTAATATATTGCTAATATATGTATATATATATATATATATATATACTCTGTAAATTCTTTAGAATGAAATCTCATTTTAAAGAATAAAAATTGAGTCTTGATAAAAAGTCAATCTTTAAGAGTGACATTTCATTCTTTAGAACGACAATTCACTATAAAAGTTAGAGTGTAATACAGGATGAAAAATAATTAATTAAAAGACAAAAATGTATTAAAGGATAAAAGAAAGATAAAATTTTGTAAAAGGTTTTAATTCTTCTATGCTTATTATCTCTGGACTACTATTTTATAGACTTTTAATGAAGCTGTGTCATTAAGAATTACAGAATATAGGGGTCCTAATATACTGATTTAATGAAATTATTAAATAATATTTGAACACTTTTATATTTAAAAATTATTTTATATGTACATATTTTTATATCCTAAATGATATTGATGTAGATATAAATCCGAAATTAAATTTTATAAACTGTAAACTCTTTATAAGTAAGCCAGACGTGAACAGATACAGCATCACGGGCAGAATTTCTAACAATTACTGGCACTGTGTTTATTTCACGAGAAACTGTAATCTCGCAAAGTTTGTGGAATTGTATGCGTAATGGCATAAATGAGAAACGAGGGATGATCTTGCTATTAAAACCGCATGATGTTAAATTCTACTTAACTGAATCGCCTTCTAAAACCTTAAACTGTGCAATTTTACTTAATGTCTAATTCTACGATAACCGCAAAACGCTTATTATAAATCAGCAATTCTATTTGAAAATGACTTTTGTTAATTTATTTGAAAAAAATTTCAATTAGTACTGAGCGACATTTTAAATTTTTTGTTGATTTAGTTTCCCTTGGAATACAAATAAATTATTTCTAAAGCGCAATTATATTTTATTATTCTATTACAATTTCATGCAAAGAATACAAATAAGTGCTCATATATGTTACGATCACGTAGTCATTTATATTCATTTCGACATATATCAACTCATCAGTGGTTCTTCTAATTAAACCAATAATGATAAAATAGATAGTGGAAACTCAAGGTTTATTCATATCTAATATAATTCGACTTTTATGACAGAAATTGAGCTTTATTTAATTATATACAGATTTGCACAATCGTCAGTATTATCGACTATCGGAAATATCGATTCTCGATCTCCCGTTGAGCCACCACCTCATATATGCGATAGGTTGTCGCGTACCTACTTAATTAAAACTCGTGTATCTAAATATAGCGATCGAGTGGCACGGCATTCCAATCATGAACATTGGTTGGCTAAACTCACGCGAACGTTTATGTGTGTCCGCGAACTAATACGAGACGTCTTTGCGTCCACCTGCGGATTCCAATAATATTTGTCGAGAAACCATGAGACATATCGAAAAGAAGTTTCATTTATATATCTCGAATATTTTAAAGAAATAATGTTATTTCAAGATAATATATTATTAAATTTGTTTCAACAGATTATTCAGAGAGAGAGAGAGAGAGAGAGAAAGAGAGAGAGAGAAAGAGAGAGAGAGAAAGTAGTATAGCATAAAATAAAAATTTCCATTCTTGTATACCTTTTTCGTTTATCCTTCTCTTCTAGAATCCTAGAAAATATTTAATTTTCTATCTTAAAAATTTATGAAAATTACTAAAAAAATTTAAAAATACTAAAAAATATTTTCAGCTGCGTATTTTATTTAAATACATATATAATTAATAGAGTAGTATAATTAATAAGTGTATTACACTTTCGTGTCTTTATATGCAATAATGAAATTGTGTATTTGTATTGGAAAAAGTCCACTCATATTTTTGTTAACAGTTTGTTAAATTTATTTTGTTATTTTTAACATATTCGAGTGTTAATTTAACATAATGTGATTATGTTATTTACAGATTTTGTGTTAAATCAAT
Organism: Acromyrmex echinatior; assembly: GCF_000204515.1. The sequence continues at coordinate 307,732 of NW_011627322.1, read as the reverse complement.
ATTCAACATTTATTAGTGCAGTCAAAATGACACAATTCATGAGTAAGTCAACAAAAAACATAAAAATAAAGTATTTTTATACGTACATTGTAAGATAAATAAATAAAATGTGATTAATTTAATATATCATAAATGTTAATTTCAATGAATAAATACTTCCGTGATTTGTTTACAAACTATGTCGATCTTTTTTTATATCTATTTTCTTACATAATATTTTGTGTAATCTTCTAACATATTTATCTTGTGTTAAATTAACTCAAAAATTTGAGTGGATCATTTGAGACATGCAAGATTCGGCACATTTTTTTTCCAACAGTGTACGTATTTCGCAGCGAAACGCCAGCCTGATAACGATATCGCACTAACGCGACACGATCTCTTTTACGTTCTGCGACTGTTTGGCCTTCATCGGATCGTGTATATCACGTGCCGCAGATTTAACATGATCGTTTCGGACACATTCTGACACGTAACGAACAGCATGCAACTACATTCTGACAGTATCTGTATACAGGGTGAACCGAATTGCAGAACGGGAGTCTATCGGTATGCATGACACAATCGTTCGGGAATGCCAGTGTCGGAGAACTTTAGATCCTCGCGATCTTCATTCGTGCATTTCTTATGGAAACACAAAAATCTAAAAATCTCATTTTAAAAGTCAAAAGGGGCATGTTCAGAACACGCCTAAGGAGGATACAACTTTCACTTTTTCCTAATCATTCGGGAATTGTTCTATTTCTATATTTTATTATGTATTTTTCTTGGTAACCAAAATTATAATAATGGCATTATACTCAAGAAAATATTAATGCGTGTAAATAATATTAATACTACGTAGCACGTTGAAACCAAAAAAACGTTGTAATATTTTGCATTTTAGATTTTACATCGATAAAAATGATACAAAAACAAATAGCAATTTTCTTAAGTAATCATTCGCAGGGAGCAGAACCAATCATAGTGCCTTATGTATGTTATATTTTGGCCTAATTTCTAACTATTGGACTAACTATAAAGCCTAACTACAATACACGGAGTAAGAAGTATAAGAATAAGAAAACAATTACAGTCAAATGTGGGAAGAACTGTGATAGGTCAATTTCTTACTCTTATTTTTCATTCTGTATATTGTAGACGCATAATTCGTGTGGGATGTGAAATCCTTCATCAGGAATTGCTTTCATGTCGAACCAAGGATTTAACCAACATCAAAGCATCGCTAAAGCGAATCTTTTCACACGAAATTGAGACGAAACATCCATGAAATTGAGTTTTCTTCTTTTTTCCTCTCTTTTTTCTGCTACTGCAATTTCCTTCCTGTGTTCATCCTGGAAATGGAATCGTGTTTTCGTAAAGCGATTTCAAGTACACAGATGTTGCGGAAACTAAAAGAAAATTAAACGGTCAGTTAACAGTGAAAGAAACATGACGTATGACAAGTAAAACGGCGCCGATATAAGCGCAATCGTGAATATATTAAATTTAATTTAATTTAAGTACGTCAGCAATCAACAGCCGTCATGGTAGTATTAATAAACTTTTCTTTGTTGATGATTCCGTTTTTAATGATCTGAGCTAGATAACTTAAGAATCTAATTATATTAGCAACGCGCAAGAATTGCATTGCAACTGCATTGCGAGCGAATCTCGCAGGAAGACAGTGATTAAAATGCGACGGAACGATCGGGAAAGGAAAAAAATGATGCGCGAGTTGTGCGATTTACCTTATAAGATCCATTCGAGAGTCAGCTCGAAAAGTCACAATAAAAAAATCACAATTATAATGCGGAGAAACATAAACTTTATCTTTGAAAGGTCTAATCTCGGTTGCGTAGTTCAAGGATGGATCCATACTTGAACTACGATAAGTGACATCATGCGATTTTATAACTATAACTTGTTTATCGTTATCTCGTAATACTGTAAACTTGCATTCCAATCGTTTGTAAAATGATTTCATGTGTATTTCTATAGAGTTTATATACAGGTTTATCACAAGGTTTTCAATCTTTTAGATTTTTAAATAATATTGACGATTCAACGTTAACAATTTTGAATAATATTGTCCATAAAAACTAGAAGTTTAACTCTTTTAGATAAAAAATACTTAACTCTTTTAGATAAAAAATAAATAAAAAACACTTACGTCATACATCAAGATTAATCAATTTAGCATGACTTTGTATTAATCCTATATTATGAATGTTTTTATTTAAAATCTAGACTGCATACATCAAAGTCACAATGCATACAAAAATGCGATTTAAATAAAGGTCAGTCCGGACGAGCTGTAAATTATTCGTGAGTCGGATCAAGGAGCAGACGAAATGATGTCACTTCCGTGCGAGTGACATCATTATGTCTCGGCTCAATGTCAATGTTTGTCTTCGCATCAGTGATGGCTGCCCACTGGAGAATTCGTCCTTTCTCAGTTTGCAGCTGTCACGAGTTGTGAGATTACAATAATCAGAGACTTCCTGTATACCTGCTTATTCCCTCTGAGAGGATATACTATACGTATTATAGATTAGCTTTCAAGAAGAAAATACAAGAAGAGAGTAAAAAATTCCGTGATGCAAGTGAATTGCAAATGATTAAAATTATATCGCAATGACATATTGTATATATTCAGCAATTTACTCGTCTTTAGAAGTAGATGCATGAAACTCGGACGAAGGCGCAGAAAACTTTCCAAATGTTTCATAATGTTTTAGTTTGTACATTTTAATGCTAACCATTTTAATACCGATTATTACCGATTATTTGATTGCAATTTACATCACTGCTTCTCTTATTGGTTAATGACTTTTTAAAGCACCGCGCGCGAGTGCACATAATCCGCGAATGCGATCAATCTGTATTGAATATTACGTGTGTACGCGATTCCAGCTCAAACGAACATTATGCACGATCGAGGTCATTATTGGATTTCAATATTACGGGGTATTATAAATCCAGTTTCCAAGTATCTTTTTGAGTGTTCGAGAACACTACAATCGTTATGACAGCTTTTAAAAGGTCATAGGTAATACGGCGCAGTCATAATCGTTTGCTCTCCATATGGAAGTATAAAAGAGAAAGAATATAAAAATGTACATTTAGTTTTTCCTGAATCAGACACGTTTCACGTAAAGACCATCACATACAAAATGACATGAATGCGTAAATATAAGGTCACTGGACCATTGAACGACTCTTTAAATTCTTTGTAATGGAATCTCACTCTAAAGAGTGAAAATTGAGCCAGCAGTTTCTGAAAAAGAGATACAGCTCAATTTTCAGTCTTCAACAGTGAGATTTTTCTCTTCAAAGTGAGATTTACTTAAAAAATTTTAAGGAATAGATGTATTAATTTAGATACTTATTATAGAGATCTCATACTAAGTTTATATCATTTGTGTGTAGTGGAGCTTTAATATACATTTTAAATAGATATGTTTTACGTGTTAGATATTCAAGGATTTCAATTCGTACGAATTGTAACACGATCGCTCTGTTTCTTGAAATTGTCTCTTGCAAATAAATATAGCTTCTCTTAAAATATCTCTTTTTACATGATTTTTTAAACAAAAATATTTGCGTCATGATTCAATCATTGCGGGCTTTGATTTGCAGAGCGCTGTTATGCCGGCTCCGGATAACGCCGGGCCTCGAACAAAGATTCTCATCATTGCTTTACGATGTCGCCGTGTGATTAAGTCGCGCAATAAGATGATTCTGCGCTAAATAAAAAAAAAATCAATCTGCGAAAGAATGCGTAAAAATTTCGAAGCGCTGTCTATATAAAATTGATCGACGTAATACATATTTATGAGCCATTTGAGATAGGAAGATCGAGCTTGCTAATTTTTTCGTAAGCCTTTCTATTAAAAAATAATAAAATAAGATTGTATCAATTTATGTGTGGTTCATTAATTTAACCAAGAGACATAAAATTTTAGTAAACGGTCTTTTATTCATAGAGACGATAAATTATCGACGAAGATAAATTTGAGCTCTCGAAAGAGTTTGATCATTATACGACTTTGATCATTTCTGAGAACGCGATATGTTCCTTAATAGATACATCCATTACGTCGGGCTACCTCAAACAGTCAAGTTTTTCGCTGTATGAACGGCATAACGGCACTGCCAATAAAAAGCAGTTGCTAGTTAGACGGTCGTGGTACATGTACTTTTACTCGACCGGAATTACGGTCGTTATAAGAGCTTCTTATAAGACATTAATACATTATTATTCTTTTGATTTTTACGTTGACAGATGACGAAATAATTCAATATAACATGCTTGTCACGTTTTAAAATTTATCGTATATCATTAAGGTCTTAACATCTTAAATAAGCAACTTAAATAAAAAATCACAATTTATTAATATTAATTTCTTTTATTATTGAATTTATTAATTTCTTTTATTATTAAATGACGCTTAAAATTAAAATATTAAAAGGTAAATAATACTTCTTTCACGTGAATGTATCTACACTCACAATTAAATAAAAATCACAATTTATTAACATTAATTTCTTTTATTATTGATTAAATGACGCTTAAAATTAAAATATTAAAAGATATACTAAAATAATACTTCTTTCACATGAATGTATCTACACTCACAATCAGTGAAAAATATTTACGACAAATTGCCTTTCGCCACCGAGTTTTCGGGAGCAATTTGACGATCTCTTGCGCCTTCTTTTAATATCGATAAGATTGTGATACCGGCGGGCTCTCGAGTTGCGCCAGAGCGCATGAGCCGGGATTACCGTTCTCTCCAATGAAACGAGAACGCTGCGTGAGTCACCGCTATATTACGAGAGGGCCGGGGCACAGAACGCAATTGTGACGTGCACCGCTAAATGCTTAACGGGTCGCCCGCGGTAAATCCAATTAGAGCATTTCTTTCGCGCGGCGTGCCTCCGCGCACAGCCGTACCCGGATCTGCAATTCGTCACGTATCCGAAGGTCACAATTAACGCGATGATAACCGAGAATGACGCAACAATTTGACGAAAAACGAAAAATGGTCTCCGGTTTCGCTGAACATTCCGAGAACGATTGACTTGTAAATATGACGCGCGAGATGATTCGCAGATACTGTCACGCTTAAACTGCTCTTGAGCTACTCTTCGCACACTGAAACACTTTTTTTTTTCGCATGTAGCACGTCCCAGAGAGAAAACGGCCTTCCGATACGCTGATATTTGTCACGTAGGTGTCGTATGATAAATGTAGATAAATGTAAGTATGCCAGACAAGTGGTAGATAAATATGTAGATTCTAAACGTCACACTAGACGATGATATATGTATAAAAAATAGTCTTTAAGGAAAAGTGAATTTTGGTCGATGGAATTTCAATGCTTAGTTCCTATGATTTATTCGATTTAAATTTTTTCTTCAATTTTGACATTGGTTTTTAACAAGAAAAATCATTGCATCTTAAATTTTAACAATAGAGAAAAGCCCTCTATTATATAGGCACCTAATATGAGATAGCGGCGTTTCTGCTAAACTAATAAATGCTATCTATTGGTTCCACCATGAATTTATTGCTCTTGGATTGAAAATTATTTAATAAAAAATTCATTATTAGATTATGCCTGTAGTCAGTGTAAAAAAAGGTTTTAGAATTTGGATGTCTTCAAGTTTCATTGGGATGAACCTTTAAATCTTGTTTATTATTTAATAAATAAATATTTGGCAATAAATTTTTCATGTAGTGATAGAGTAAAGTCGTACTAATAGAAAAATATGGGATATGTTGAATTGTTTAATTACAGAAGTTAGATTTGATGATCGTAAAATTATAAGCTCGATATCTCATAATAGGAGCTTTTCCTTTATAAATTAAAAAAGGCTAGCTTTAAAATTAAATTTATTATAGTTCAAAATTTTCCGAAAACAATTTAAATTTATTCACATCTTAAATCTAATTCGATAATAAATATTAATTATTTTACACATTTTTATATACAGTCCTGACCATAAGTATAAATTCTCAATTTATTGCATTTTCTTGATAAAAGTGGTAATAAAAGCTAAAGGAGGACTAATAAAATATCATAACAATAAATATTATTTTTCAATAAAACTGTTTTTTAATTTATTTTTCATTAGATATAAAATGTTTATGTCAATTTGTGAGAGTATTTTACACTTATGACTAAGGCTGTAGGTCTAACATTTTTATAACATGCTCATTTAGAATAAGTCATTCCAGATTTATCTATAACTGATTCTATAATTGATAGAAAGTGTTGATGACTTTATACTCGATATAAAATGTAATATAATCAATCTCATATATGCAAGAGAGCAAAAAAAATAACAAAGTCTATATAAGAAGCGTCGACTGTTGTTGGCGTTGCGTTCCTTCGTTGACGGACGCAAGGAATATCGGTCACGACTAGGTGGAATGGAAATCAGCATGCGTCCATTAACTCCTCTGGTTATTAGCTGGTAGGGTCTTATCGGTGTGAATGACGCCTTAAAACCGTTGCAGTGCGTGTGATAGCGCCCTTGAATCCCGAGAAATATGTGGGCAACGTCTGTCTACATTACGACTATGCATGTCTGTATCTACTTACGGATCGTACTCTCGTTTTCATGCGCTTTCTCGAAAGAAACACGCCCAAAGACGAGCATCGAGCACGTCGCTCAAATAAAGGTTCTGATTTTTTTAAAACTGCTATGCGAAATGCATCTTTCATTGGCTGCGTTTAGCAGAAAAAAATAACTTTGTAACTATTGTAAAATTTGTTAATATGAATGATTTTGTCCTTATTTTTTTTAAAAGGTCTAAATGCATAAATCGTATTAAAAAATCTTACACTGTCATAAAACTATTTTTTTGCTAATAATACCATTTATTATTTCAACATATTTTCATTCGCGTGCGTGATAATATGTTTTATAAGCAACATTTATAGATTTAAATTAAAATAAGCAATTTCCATAATAACTTATAAAAAACGCGATCAGAGATGGAGATACGTCTGTCCTGGCAGTAAATAAAAATAGAAAGATTAAATGTCGATTAAATGCCATGTTTATGTTGATTTAGTTGATAAATCTCTTTGCGACCAGTGAATCAACAGAGTCATTTTTCACAGCACGGATAGTCAAAGTGCTAACCGATTCGGCTCGAGGTATACCCTCAGTCTTGCCATTTCGGGCGAAAAGGTCGATACGCGCGTAAGGGGCACCATTCACTGTGTGGTCACAGCACGGCGTGCAAAAAGCGGGGGCGTTGTGACAGGACCTTGTCGCGGCCCACACACAGGGACGTATCCGAAGATTTCACGAAAAGCGATTTTAAACAAAGAAAGGCCGACGAATGGCATATACGAAATTATTGATTTTGATTTTATTTAAAAATTTATTCAAAATTGAAAAACTTTTTATCGCAGAACTTTTTTTAATCATTTTTTTAAATCATACTTTTAAATACTATTTAAAATTCTTATTAAATAAGATTAGGATACATTCAATAGAATTAATTTAAAGTTTTTAAGTTACCACGTATATTTCATTTATATAATATTCTTCATTTATTAAAATTTATCTTTTAAAATACATTATTTTTGTATTATTTATTTACTTACATATAAATTGTGTTATTTTAGTAAGAAATATTAAATATCGATTTAATTCAAATAATACAATCATATATCAAATTAAAATTCGGATATATTAAAAATTCAACATAAAAATTCACATAAAAATTTTAACAAGGAATATTTTAAATATAGAATGCTTTTTTTTTTATTATCTATAAGTTAATTACTTCAATTTTTGAAATTGCAAAATTCAAAACGGAAGTTAATATTCCGATTACGTAACTCGTAATTGTTTATATATTCTATCTCGGAGATAGCATCTAAAGCATAATAATCGAACCGTTCGAGCGAGTAAAGTGATCCCTTTCTTACTCTCTTTCTATCGCGGCTTTTGATACCAGCAACAGTTTTACCATGTCTCCATACCGCGGAACAAAGTGACTTAGCCAACTATGAAGTTCTTATCTGACACGCGTCTTACGCCACCTGAACAGGTAATTGTGATACGCCCCCGGATTCAATTTATTTTCACGTTGCATTCTTTGCAAAGTGCGCGCGACACTTTTTCCTGCATTATTTTACTTTCTAAACTTTAGCTGTTATCTCTTGCGTTAACTTTCTACTCAATATTTTTTAACGAATAAAAACGTTTCTACGAGTGTATCCGGCGTGCGAGATAGTGGTATCGTTTTAAAGTAATTCTCGTGCTCATTGCTTTTTATTTCTTATATTTGAAAGCGTAATGCATGTAAAATATAAACGTACGTTCTTAATGCATAAAAAAGAACTTTTATTAGGAAATGTTATTATGATCGCAAAAAAAATGAGTTTAAAGTTTTGTTGAAAGTTTTATCTAATTAATTAATTGATGAATACATTAATTTGAATTCTATTTAAGAGCTATACGTAGCATAATTTAATGATTTCTCGTAAGAGTCGCCAGAATTAATTTTTCTACGGGGAAATAATTAAAAAAATTCTACGAATAGGAATAAAAATTCTCAAGAACTTTATTATTGCCACATCTGTAAAACGACATTGGGACTCGAGTCTTCTTTTCTCATTGCAACAGCTACCTCTTTCTTTCGTTCTTTTTCATCTCTTCGGCAAAGAATCGTGAGTGGATTCGCGCGACTGGAAATTCATCGAGCAATTAGAGGCGAACGAAGCGCAAAGCGGAACTTAATTGTGCGCATTCACGGCGCTGGGACCCGTTAAACAGCCGACGCGTTACCTGGAAATGGTTTGTCCTCTCCGATTATGGATAACCGACCCTTCCACTTCACTGTTGGAATCGTAAAATTGCAAACCAGCATTTGCGATTTCTAGAACATGAAGTGAGGTGCAACTTTCGATTCAACTATCTCTTCAATATTTTCCAAAAAAAGCTGAATCCTCGATTTCAAATGCTCTCTTAAATTCGATGGCTTAAGCGATCATTTGAAGATGTAAGAATGATAAAAATATTTCTCCAACAAGCTAAATTGGAAATAAAAAAAAAATATAATGAAATATCGTTGGTTTTCCTTTTGCCATTTAATATTTTACAAATATTGAATTTTATAATTCAATTCTTATTCAATTTTCATTAAAGTGAGAGTTTTGTTTTCCGTTTAAAAAAGTATTTGGTATTTGTGATTATAATTTCGTGATAAAATAATTATGATTAAAAGCTTCATTTTTAATTATTATTATTATAATTAATGTTAGTAATAATTATGTTTATAGTTTTATTAAAAAATCTATAGTTGGTTATTGAATTATTTATAGTCACTGAAAGTGGTTATAAATTATAGTTACATTACGATAATTGCAACTATTTTCTCTCTCAATTTTTTTCTCATTTGTTTTACAGCTAAGAATCGTTTGAGAAAGTTTTACAATCGTTGTAAAAAATTCTACGAGAAAAATAAAAGAGGATGAACGTAAGTTAAGCGATCACGGCTATTAGCGCTCACCTCGATCGATTGCGTGATTTCTCGCGAAACGCCACGCGATGTTGGAAGCACGCGATAAATTAATTATGAGACCGGAAAATTAATTGTCTCGAGAGCCGCGATAATTATTGCAGCATCATGCACCTAAGTTTTATTGTCGGACGATTCTCGCTGGCGATCACTCGAAATCGATATCGCCGTGCATTTGCATGACGATTTAACGAAGTACTCGACGAGGACGAGTCGCGAGAGCGTCATACAATTGATCAAGATATCATCGTGTCGTTGTTGCGCGTTCGATGCTCGAGACGGCAGACGTGATATATGAAGCACAGGCCGATTGTCTGGCTTTACGGCATGACGCAAGAGTGAAAGCCCGCTTATGAGACACGCGTGATTAATAACGCGCGTTCACGTTTCGCGAATCGGATACGAGGCAAAGAAACGCGCTCGATCGAAAACCATCGGGCCGCATCGGCTCGCCACGATAGACTTTTAATCGCCGTAAACACGCTGCCCGCCGTGATATAAATTATTCCGCGATAGCTAATCATCGATGCGCGCGAGTAACGATTCTGCTAATTTAGCGATTATCCTCACCGCGACGGAGAACGGTGATATTTCGCTCGTTCAATGCCGCCGTGGTCTTTCATTGTCTTCGATAGGACGGAAAGATCGCAGCGTGCCGTTTACGTGGAAACATAATGGATGGATGCACAGTGAACAATTAGCAATGAGTGATCACTGACTCGATTGTTTTTGCGATCGTAGGAAATAATGTAATTATATTTTTACAGGATTCATTATGGAATATGTAATATTATTATATAAAATAAATTCACACTGAAATATTGAAGCATTAAGATCCGCTTTGATTGAAAATAATTCTCTTAATTAGATTTATTCTTATCGGTCCACATTTGTAATATAATTAATAATCAATTTTTTTCATCGTTATGTTATTATTGATCAAAACCGTTGTTTAATATTTCATATGCCCGCATTTATTTTTTATTTGTATTTAAAAAATTGTTTTTTGTGTGTATCAGAATATATAAAAAGAAATTCGTACAGAACATTTCTCGAGCCATCACGTAGTGATTCGCAGTAAAATCTCGCGCCGCACCCGCGAGGTCGAGAAGCGATTAGGCGCGCACGGACGACTCGATTGTATATTTCACCGAAGAAAATATCTTTTTTTCCCTTTATGCCACGCGTTTTGTGCCTTGGAAGGTTAGCATTTATTTGGCGATGATTCACGGGCCGGTTCCTTGCCATTTCACCAATGGGTCGTTCATTAACCCTTTTGTAGGTAGATGCTACCGCTATTGTCTCGAAGCTTCGCATCGATTTACAAGAAAAAATTCTCTCGTAGTTTTTATAGATGTTGAATTTTTGCATTGTTAATTTAATCCTGTGATGGTCACGACACCTTAAATATAATTTTCTTTAAAATCTTATTCTGGGCAAGAAAAATAAAAAAGTTGCCGTAGGCAAAAAAAATTTAATTTTAAGTTATATTTTTTACTAGCATATTATATTATAGGTAAATTTATATTAAACCCTTATGAGACAAAGGAATGTACAAATAATAAATTACTAAAAAATATTACTATAAAATAAAAATTTCTTTTAATATTCTGAGCATCCTAGCTATACTAATTTGCGTGTTTTTAAACTATCAACATATTTAAAGTGTTAAATACTGTAATTATGAACATAAGAGCATATTTTTGTCAAGAATCGATTACCGTTATTAAAAGTTTTGCTGCGTAATCTTACTGGCAATTAAAAATCTGCCGAAATTTTATGTATAAATAATTTATCTATTTATATTTTTATTTGCTCTTTTATATGTTACGCACATAATTTACATTAAAAATTGCGTTATAATTTCATTTTAATACCACCAAGAATTCGAAACTGTTTAAAACGTTTCTGCTGATGATCAGTGATAACTTCAACTTTCCATTTCTGGCATATCGCAATTCGCGCCAGTGCTGGTTTCATTAAATCGCTTGTAATTTTTCGCAAGATAAGAGAAAACGATTTTAAGAGTTAAATCATATGATACGGTATGTGAAGACGCTTCTTCTTTTTCTCATTCTCCTTTTCAGTTTTCTCTCCGTCAGCGATTTTGTCGCCTGACTTTCCTTGGCGCAAACGTAAACGTGCACTAAATAACGTTTTCTACGGAATATTATTCTTTTTTATTCAACCAGCTCCATTAAGGGATCGCTAAGATCTCATTAAGCTGCGGGACTACGGTCAATGCGAGACAGCGGCGCCTTTAGCCTTTTAGCATCGACGACATTCTCCAAGTTCCTGCGAGAGTATCCGCGACGTCCACCTCCGCCTGGATTTAATAAATAGCTGCGCACAGCACGAGAAGAATTGTTATGCGGCACGCTCGAATGTTCAAAGATTCTTAGATTCATTAATATGTCGCAGCTACGTCAAGTTAAATTGTTAATTTCTTGGCTTAATTTCAAGAAATTTGTTGATCTTTGGTGTAACTGCTCCTTATTTGTTTTTTTTTCGAGGAATTTATTAATTTCTTAATTTGATATTTAAACTATAAATAAGAATCCAAGAGGAAAGTTTTAATGAAACGTAAATATGAATGATCTAAAATCTCTGCGAAATCTCTCATCGACGTATAACGAGAGCATTATACACCTTTTTTTCTATATTTTCGCGCGTTTAGCTCCTTTCACGTTCGAAGTGTGCCATTAATTTCCGCGCGAACGCCTGGCTACGCCTCGAAAGTGAAAGACGATGCTTCCGCTCTCGTTCTGTCGTTCGAAAAAGTATATCGCCATTGATTTCTTATGTTAGCTGTTGCAACGACGTTGATAAACATGCTTCTATCATTAGTCTTAGCTTAGTAGTTAATTTATAGCTAATTGTGGTGGATGTATCTTCTTCGCTGTACTTTATCGCATCATGCTGTTAATGTCTCACATTACTTCAAAGTCATCGCTGGCTTTTAAAGACTTAAGTTTTCTCTCAAATTAACCAACACTCTTGGAAACTCTAGTTCTTCCTTGAAGCTTTCTATTGTCTCATAGACCTCATCGATTAGTCAAAGAGGCCGATGAACCTTAAAGTCGAGCTTATATGCTTAAGACATATTTTATGGTTGCCCAAAGCATCGGCGGATTAACGGGAGACTCGTGCTCCATCTCACCTCAAGAAGGACCGCAGGACCGCGAATAGAAGGCGAAGGAGTCGGCGGCGGCGTGAAGGAGGAAGGACGAAAAGGGGGGAGGATGTGACGTGCGGGAGAGACGGGGTAGAGAGGGCTTAGTGAGGAAGGGGACGGCTCGCGGACGGCTGGAAGCGAGGGGGGCCTCGACAGGATAGGGGGCAGGGGCGAGAGAGCGGGAGGAACACGCTCTCCCTCCGGTGCACACTCTCGTGGTGACTCCGACCGGCAAAGTGCTCGCGTTCGTGAAAGTCCACAGACGACTTTCAGGGTCGTCTGCTGCGCGCGTTCGTCGTCGTCGTCGTCGTCGTCGTTCCATCCCGAAGCCGGCTGGCGGCTTCTCGTCGAGAAGAAGCCACCTCGAGAGGTGAGAAGATCGGCGCTCTCTCGCACTCCTGCAAGTTTCAGCGAGACGCGAGGACTCGCGAGGATCCGTCAAAGATTGACCTTCACTTGTCTCCTGAAAAAGCATCAAAGGTGAAGAAAGAAAAAAAGAAAGAGAGAGATAGAGATAGACAGAGAAAAAGAGAGAGAGAGAGAGAGAGAGAGAGAGAGACAAAGAATATCTGGACATAAGACGTTTACGGCTCGGTGACCGTGAGATTCGGAAGGTGTGTCCTTACTCGAGAAGTACAAAGGATTCGGTCAGCTACTTATCGCAACGGCAATAGAGATTCAGGTGTATCATTCAGTCGCGATCATCGTCCACGTTGTTGTGTTTGTTTATTCCTGGTGTGACGCTCCCTTTAATATCTGAAGAAATTCCAGTTTGATTTTTGCTTAGATTGTGGAGATCTGTATGAACAGCTTCTGTTTAAGGTGAAGAAATGGTTTAAGCCTGTGAAGAATTTGTGCGGTTAATCGGTTCAGTTAATTTGATCGTTTTGTCAGGAGTTTTATTAGTGACATATCTTTGTGTCATTTCAGAACTTAATTCAAAGCGTCACATTTTGTATTAGAGCATCAGTTAATCTCTTCTTGTTGAAGAGATCTCGTGGATGTGGGATAGTTGGTGAAAAAACAGATACACTTTAAGGTGGCACGATATTTTATCTTCACTGAACGGTGCTTCTGATATTACTTTCAGAAATCTTAGTGTATCTAGATAGTTTCAGTGCTCGTGCACTAACGTCAAGTATAAATACATACGCACGGTGGATGACGAAGGATCAGGGATCGATCGGCATCGACGGTAGCCGTTGGGCTGGTTCGATATACGCGAATAATAATAGGTTAGCGCTCGTACACTTAACCGTGCATGTCTCAGAGCGCCTACGTTCCTCTTTCATGCCCGAAGATATCACGAGAAATTAACGACAGCGTTCGTCGGTGAAAAATCCACAAATTTTTTCATAAAAAGAGAGTACTTCGTAAAATCTTTTACTGAAGAATTTTTAGTGATATTAATTGCTATATATCTATCTATATCGGAAATCACATCCACTTGTACATTGTATATACATACATATAAACGATATCATTTGGGTGAGATATAACACTTCTTGTCTTCAAGATTTCGTTCCTCGCGAAGATGACGTCCCGCTTGCGCGGCCCTTCGGCAGTGAAGGACACGCCGAGGGCCGCCCCGTTCGCCAAGGATCATTTCCATCGAAGCGAGGCGGAAGTACACTCCAGCCGGTCGTGCAAGAACGACGGGCGCGGCAATCGTTATCATTTCGGCATGTCAAAGCAACACGACAACAAGGTAGAGCGGAACGGACAGGAATATAATAAGAACTTTGCACAGACGGAAGAGAACAATGCCGATCAGTTGTACAAGAAGAGTAGAGAACACTTCGGTTCTTGGGGCATTAAAGACATCGTCCAAGATGACACAAGAAAATCGAGGAAACAGGATTCCGAGGATATGCAACTGACAAATGGAAAATTCAGGAGCGAGCTTTTGGGTGCAAAGCCGGATAAATCGCACGATCGTCCGGAGTATCGAGATGAAGGATACGTGGGATCTTTACCGAGGGAGGGTCGACAAAAAGGCGAGTTCGTCGAGAGAGACCTCAACGGTTCTTATAAATCGAGAATGAAAGAATCCTGGGAAGAAGACGTGGAGTCGAGGAATCGAGGAAGGATATCTAAGATTAGCAGAAGCAACGACAATAATAACGATTTGATGCAACCCGTCGACGAAAGAGATATATTGCTTAAGGAGATCGAAAATTTAGCTACCGATGGCAGTCAGTCGCCGGACCGTAGAATCCAAGCGATGATCGAGCGATTGAAGTCACGAGAGGAGAACAAACTACGATTCAAGAGAGAGCAGAGATCAACGAGTCCTGAAAAGGAAGCGCATGGCAAGACGAAAAATGACGGCAGGAATGATATAAGATCGCCGATCATTAATTATCCGCACGATAATTTATCCAACGAACGAGGTCGGAAACTAAAGGATGATCGCGAGGATGAACCGCGTAGATCGAGCGAGTCCAAGCTGCGTGGAAAATATGATCGAGAAGAGGATGCGGTTCAACGTGAGCGATCTACTGATCGAAAATCGAGAAGCTCTGAAAGGCGGAACGAGGCTCGCGAGCTTCGACGAGACGACAGTTTCCGAAAAACGAACGACACTTACAATGCTGAGAGAAATTATCGAAGGAAATCAATAGAAGACGAAGAAAATCATCCTCGATCGAGGGACAATTCTTCGAAGAGGAGGAGTTACATTTATGAAGGTTCGCCGGAGGATTTTGACGTGAGGATACAGAGGTACGATCGGGCTCTTCTTGAACCTAGGAAAGACCTGGACAGAAGTTCGCCTAGACGAAGTTCGTCCAGAGAACCAAATCTAACTAGGAAGGAATCTCTGAAGGAGTACGATCGAGAACCGATAACCAAAAAGAATTCTTTCAAAGCTGAATCTAAGAGGACAGCTAGTAAGGATCGCGGTGAATCTAATTTGATCAAAAAAACATCGTTTAAAGATCGTGATAACGAAGCGTATAAGAAGCACATTTCGAAAAATCAACACGAGATCAATTATTTCGGCAAGGATCAAGAAGACTTATCATGTAAAGATTCCTTCAAAGATGTAAGCACAGATATAAATAAAAAAGGCTTCTTTAGGGTACGAGATGGTGAATTTGATAAAACTTTCCTAAAAGATCAGAATGACAATGCAGAGAAGAGAGTCTCATCCATGGAACATGCGGGTGGCGTCAGCAGGATTGTCCTGAGAAATGTTGATGACGAAGCGAGCAGAAGCAACTCGTTTAAGAATGTAAACGAAGATTCCGGGAAGAAGAACTCGTTTAAGGAAAAGAACATCGAGTTTGGTGAGATCTCTTACAAGGATCATGAGAGAAATTTAGAAAGGAGGAAGAACAGTTTCAAGGACGATGATAAGGAATTCGGGCGAACGTTGTATCACGATTACGAAAACAATATCGATAGGAAAATTGCGAATGATCGATATATAGAGTTCGGCAAGGTATCCTTTAAGACGCAAGATGACGAATTACGTGTTTCAAGTCCTTTCGAGGAGCAGAACAAAGCAATAGTTAGAACAAATTCTTTCAAGGAGCGTGATGCTTCCCCGAAAAGACGCCCGTCGTTGCGAAGCAAAGATCACGAAATATTCGATAGGAAATCGGATAGACACGCGAGAACGTTGTCGCCACCGAAGAAAGATGAGAGAGATGCAGAGAGTAATGCCAAAAACTCGAAAAATTTCTGCGCCAAAACTTGGTACGAGAACAACCGGATTTTCTCCGCAAAGTATCTGCGGGATCACAGTAAAGTGCGAAATGCTCCAGAAGGACAACTTGATGTCGACGTCTCGCCGGAGCGAGGATTCTTGATCCTGCAAGACACGCGGGGCGGCACAGTCGAGACAGCTACGAACGATCCTGAGGAGAATCGCATCGAGACGCGTGGCAGAATTGAATCGGGCGACAGCGAGTCGCCGCGATTTTCCTCGACTCGTGATCGCAACGGTGCAACGATCATCAGGATACGATCATCGGAAGATTCCGGCAGCGCAGCAGAGAGGCGCCGGCGGCGTCGTCCGGCGCAAGAGATATGCGCGGTTAGACCCAGGAAATACGAAGACGACGATGAGGACAGTGACGAGGACGAGGAAGAGGATCGTTGGCGGAGGACTCGAAGGGACGGCGGAATCCTGCCGGGGAGAGGCGGCGGTGACGCCGGCGGTGCGACGCCCTCGAGAACGATCTGGAATTACCGCGAAGGGGTATGGCACTTTCATGAGTCAATTGCTTTTGATCGTTCCTTTATGGTTCAGAGGCGCGAGGCGATTTTCATAAATCGCTGGAGGAGATGAAAAAGGTAGCAGTCTTGATTGGAAACGATAAGCGTCACGTAATGTTGATTCGAGGCGTTTATATCGAGGATAAGTTCCCGAGGAAGAGAAAGCCCAGCTTTCCCGTTCTTTCGACCCTCGTCACCATTTGCTGGAATGATCGGCCTATAGTTACGGCGATTGTGTCAATTTTCCACCGTCCCTGGAATTCGACTCGAAGCAAATTTGTTCCAACATTGAAGTCGTGTGAAGGTGAAATTGTAATGTCGCGTGTGGTCGTAATGCGAGAGTCGTAATTCTTGTTCTACTCTCATCTCGTATAGCAAGGCACTAGTGGATGGTCGTTTAAGAAATATTATTCGATAATTCAATCCTTTTGCTAAACAGTATTATATTTATAGCCGACATATGGCTTAGTCATTGAATAAGTTTTAAATTTTCTTCTAAATTGGTTTCGTGAAAGCGATTCAGGTTATCATTTGCAATTAATAACGGAAGATGATATTTTTTAATTTGAAAGTAAGGTTATTGTGGTCATAAATCATTGATAAATTTTTGATAGTTAAATATTGGAAAGATTAGCTATTGATTTTTTTAAAATAAAATATATGTTGGCGTATTTAATAGTCATTTAAATGATATCAGATATATGCAATTAAACGATATGTCCACTAAATAAATCATGGACTTAATATTATCTATATTATTTATAATAGCTAATAAGCATAATTACAGACTATTGGCAGAATTATCATTTAATACCTGAATATTATAGAATTAGCGTGCAAGCGTTATTATTATAACTTCAGTAAGAGAGAGAAGGATTAATTCATTTATAGCTATAGTTGAAAATTATAAGAAGCTAAATTTTTTTTAAAATATAACATTTTTTATATAATTATCACAGAAATAAACATAAATTCGATGATCTCATTTACTGGTGCACTTACAATAGTAGCAATTTTCTCGCGAGCAGAATTTGAAAAGTTCGAAAATATGGATTTATACAATATCATTAAATGATGAGACATACTAAACTGGTTTGATTTGCAGTATCGTAGTTTGTGCGCACTTTGTGTATTTACTTATCGACGATTTTCCGCGATCGTTGGCGAGCGAAAAGCGGCATTGTTATCTCTCGTACGTTGAGTATGAACGATTGAATCACCATGGAAATCTTGCGCAATATTACGGCCTCGTGCACTAAAATTGCAATTTGCCTGGAATTTCGTGATGGCCGTTTTACGGTCGAGAGAGCGCGATACCTTAAAATTAAGTGGCTATATTGGAGATGATAAGTTTCGTAACTTGCGTGAATATAAACGCAACAGCGAATTGTGTGTAGCAGGATTTTATTAAAGATTTCTCCTGAATAATCGGTCTCATCAATTTTTTTATTCTCCAACCCTCGCAACGCGTTACATTTCATTAAACCGAATAAAATAATAAAATAATTTTCCTTCTCTTGATATACAAAATGCAATGTATTATAATAATTTTATTCATAAATTCATTGTCATTCAATTTATATTTATTCTTTTCCATATTTTAATCATCTGCTCTCGCTAATATTATTAATGTGCTTTTTTTATTTATTCTTGTACATGCATTATTAATATTACTTTTATTTTCATTTTTTAATTGCAAACATATTTTACGCGATTTGCAAGAACTGTTTTTTTAAATTAAACAATATCAATGCCCAATCTTATCGATGTTCAAATGGCACACTGGTTTCTTAACAAACTTCGTAAACGTTTTAGACCCATCCAGAACGAGCAATTTATAATCTCCATTTATCATCCACGCCTATTTACGTCCACAGGGTGCACAAATTACGCTTCACCGCGGTTCAATCCGATTAAGTGAAAGCTAAATACCGGTAGCTCGACTGCTACCATTGCTAATCCTTTAAATGGTAATGACGCAATGACTCACTGTGATCTTACTCGTGAAAAATTTTCGTAAAATCAATTTTATCGCATAATATTATTATCATCGAGTAAATATTATTTTCTGCTAAAACAATTAATTAATTAGGAGAAAATAAGTCGAGAAAATAAAAAATTCGTAAAGGAGTTCCCATCATATAATTTACACATACATATAACGTTAATAAAAAAAAAGTAAGATTTTATTACTTGCATTCAAAATCTAGATTTTTATTTAATAACTGTTAAAGAAGTGGATTTTTATTTTTGCTCTTTTATACAAAAGAATACATACAATTAAGTATTGTTATAAATAGCTCTAGCATAGAAGAAATAATTTTCACTCTAATCATTGTAACTAAGATGAGCAAAATGACTCTCGACAATTTTGAGATCATCGAGTCGATTATGTAATTCGATTTCGCATTTTGCATCTTGAAGCAAACCAAATTTTTCCAGCGGGAATTACTTATCAATTTGTCGTCGAGGCTGCCGTGGTACAGGTTTTCAACGCGCGAACTTTCGTAATCACCTTGTCTATTGGCCAACGCGTCATGCAAATGTTAGTGAACCGCCCACGAGCTGAATGGCCAGTATCGCGCGTAGGACACGTCGTTACGGATAACATCTCTCCTTAAACGGGTCGTCGCGTTAAAAATCGCGGCCTTTGTCCGCGGGATAATCGAGTGATCGGTTCGTTAAGGGGGTAGGTATGAGTGTGGATCCGTTATGTTCTAATCAATCTTCCAAGATCTACAGAATGAATTTAAACGTTAATTATATTGGCCGAATGCGGAAACAATACATAATAAATAATTTTGACGATATTTAATGCCGGTATTGAGAATGTTACACTAATCAAGGAATAATTACAAAAACACAGTTTAACTCATTATAAGTGAAAATCGTTTAGTTTTTGGAAAAATACATTTAATTGCTTATATAATTATAATTCTAAATGCGAATTAATATTTCGACGTTTTAACAGCGATTATGATTCGTTAAAAAGCAATCGAGCGAAAGTGCGCAACTGTCGAATTAAACCAGATTCGCCAAACTGCATTCTCGCTACAATTCTGCGTTACAGCAGTGCTGTTGATTTCGAGCGGCAAATGATTGGAATAATTCTTCACAATGCTTGCGGTATGTTAATTCTAAGTAATCTGTCTTCTTGAGCAACGCAGCCGCAATCAAAAGCATCGTTTAATCATTTCAAGAGCTACTTTTGCGCATAAAATTGTAGATGGATGAAAGATTCTTTAATGCTTAGAGGGATAATTAATCAGAAACATATTAACGCAATAAAGTTGTAAATTCAATACTTTCGAATTTTTTAAACTGAAGTCACATTAATTTATTATTATGAATTCATTAAAAATAATCTTTATTAAATCTTCAGCAATCGTGATTTTTCATTTTATGCTCATTATATAGACATAAGAAAAGTCAGATATCGAAATATTTCTGCAGACTCGAAATAATTAACCTCTCGTTTCTTCTGTATTTTTTTGCGATCCGCCTTGACATCGTAAGGAAAAGAGGCCCTTCACCGCGCGGTGAGTCAGAACGAAAAATATGTTAATTAGATAGCAACGCTCAGCACGCTATGAGTATCGTTATTCGGTATTGCTATATATAGGCAGCTAGAGACAGATCGGCGACTGCCGGCATATTTTCTAATACGCGTCTACTCGATATTTGGCGATGAGGCCAGCAGCGAGAGAACCGAACGTGGGTAGACCGACCATATACGCCGGCCGGAAGGTTTTCTTGAACGCATCCAACGCGCTTCGGGCACTTTCTTCCATCCAACACGGCGGTTTCTTCTTCTCCTCTTCCTTTGTAGACAAACCGGTGACTGTGGGCCAAGACTTAGAAACTCTCCTCTTGTAGACCCGACTGGCGCAAACAGTTTCCAGACACTCAGCGGTTCCTTTAGTGCAGTGATTTATGATCTCAGAGATCGATATCAATTCTTTAACCATTATATAACTGAGATTCTTTATTTAAATACGGCGTATTCCTGACAAATAAACCATCTATTTTATTTTTTTTACAGTTAATGAGATATATTTCATAGAAATATATATTTCATAAATATATTTCGTCATCATAACAAATGTCAAAATAGTCAAATCTTTTATTACCAAATATCGAAAAAAAACTTTACATATAACTTGTGAATATTTCGACTTTTTCCTTAATATTACGCATTCTCGCTAGTCCTCAATAATTTCATTTCATGCAAATAGCATGCTGTAAATCAATATTTAGTATATTGTAAAGTTTCGAACGTAATATAGTTCTGAACGAAATAAAATAATCCAATTTTCGAGGTTCAAATTTGATAATACTGATCTCAATTGAGGGAGACAAAAATCAAAGAGAAAAAATCAAAGAGAAAAAAATCAAACTTGAATTGAGAAGATTAAATTCAACTTTTGTTCTGTTCAGAATTGTATTATATTCAAAATGATATTATCTTATCCTATTACTATTTTACATATTTCTTTAACCATTCGTAGCAACCACATATTTTGTTAAAAGTTGCTTTCGATAAATTAAAAACTTAGTTTTAAATTATTATAATTAATATTTTTATGAATAAATAATATTTCCGTTTTTAAAAATCTTTTATATGATTACGCTAATTAAATCAAAATCTATCTCAACTTGATGTCCGGTGATCTCCGATATATTAGAAAAATAAACGCTGTCAAAAATACTTGAAACGTTTTTAAAAAACGCGATGGCAGCCGGTGACTAACGCACGGTGAAACATCTATTATTTACGTTGCTCGAGACTGAGCAATTTTAAGGCGTGCAAGGAAATCGACGTTATTAATGTTTCCTGAACGGTAATACGAGGTGATAGTTGCACCAGAAGCGGCCGATAAATTGACTCGATGATAATATAATACACCTATTACATCCTGCCCGCTCGTCGATTTATCTAATGTGGAAATTGTTAATAAATGTACTTAAAGTTTCCTTCCTTAACTTGTAGACTGAACAATATTTTATTATTCGTTCGACATTAAATTTCCGGATACCGTTTATTTGGTTTAGTACATCCTTGAAATCTCTTAATCTTTATAGCGATAGCTCTTAAGTCTTACTTTTTAAATTAAAAAAAGTCGTAGAAATAGACATTGAAAATTAAAAAGAAGAGAGAAGCAAAAGATATTATTATTTGTTAATCAGAAAGAGATACATAATTTTACTTGTATAATAAACTTTTTACTTTTAATGCAATCAACCAGTCGCAGTTAACGTTTGTTTCGTGTCACTGATTCGCTGACGCATCAGCGATTATTATTAGTGACGTGCGCTCATTAGCGGTTCATCGTTCTCTTATGAATGAGATACACATCACCTTGTATAGTGACATAACAAGGCTCTCGCAATTAAAAACTTTTCCTAATTGCACGTGGCTCATCATTTAGTTTGGACCTTGTCCTCATTCGCACGTGTCAGCGAACGTCATGCATATATGAAACAACGTCGTACTTTCTCCGCGTGAATTTTTTCTTCGTTTCGAGGAAAAATTCGTGGGTTAAAATTCCAAAGTCCTAACACTTCTTTTTGGGAAACTCAGTATATTTCTAGTATCAATTTTTTTTTACAATTAGATGTTAACATAGAATTATTTTAGCTATTGATACTTTAAAGTAAAAAAAAAAAAAAACCATATTGTAACGCTCAAAACTGCAATATAATTCTATATACATATCTTTTTAATCAATACGTCTTTATTTCAATATTTCATGTTAAAATATATTTATTGTATGTTGAAATATATTAATTTGTGCAGTGATTCTTTTATTCAAAGCTGCAAACTTTTTTTCTCGACTGCAATGTCGAGAGATCGACTTTGAAAAAGAAAAGTTATTTAATATTGTAGTATGATGTACCATAGGTAAAATAATATTGATATTTTGTTATATTTAAATAGGATATCTTTATTCGTTTATGAAATTGTCATCAAGTCACAGATTCATAAAACAACGTTTGCGTGCATAGCGTTTGTTTGACATTTACAATGATCAAGACCTTTCACTATTCTGCAATTAATGCGATTTCATCGGTCACGTCGATCGAGGACGTTTGCATTTATTGAAATTTGGACATTTACGTTCAGACATTTTAGATAAATAATCTGTTGAATTAATTTGAATTTTTATTTGCTGATTGTTTTCGATATTTATCATTGATTTATGAATTTTTTTAAAATGTACATTAATTATTGAATTTTTAAAAACTGTTTTTAAATTTTTAATTTCACGAAATGAACTATATATTAAATTAATTTTTGCGTTTATTTTTATTATTTAATAAAAATTAATGGTGATATTTCGGATATTTGGATCGAGCATGGCAATTCTTTCGAAGATTATATTATTGATGAATAGGCAAAATATAAATTTACGTGCTGCAAATTTAATTCATACAAAACAAAACAAATTATTAGAATTAAGAATTAAGATAATACTTACATTAATATTTTAAAATATATTATTTTATTATATTATATTGACTTACTATATTATAATATTAATTTATATATTTGTTTATCATGCTAATCTATTTATCAACGATAATTTATTAAAATTTATTTACTTTTTAGGGCGTCCTCATTACGGACGTAGAAGAAGGGCAACCCTGTTTGCAGTGTGGAGAAACATGTTCCGGATTCTCACCGCATATTTGGAGGTAAGTTTTTTGTATAACGTTTTGTATAATAAACATTGTGACGAAAGCAAAACTCAAAAATATAACTGTGAACACAATGTCGGATTCAATAACGTCAATTGTGACATAAACATGAGTATCGCTTTTGATCTATTTGTAACTTTGAGATATAAAATCATCAAAATATATATTATTTACAATTGCAGAAAAAAAGGTCTCTATGATGAAACCTTATTATCGTGTAAATAATGTTATTATCCACAGACGCGTTAAATCAAGAGAATCAAAATCAAATTGACGAGAATCTGATCACGTAATCGGGTTGTCGAATCATGCTGAAACTGTTAGGTTCCAATGACCGCACGACGATCCATTACCCCGGCAGCGTAACCCAGCAGCGGTGAAATTACCGCTCGGTAATTACCCTCCGTGACTTACGGCCCAGCAATGCGGTAATAGCGAATTAATTGCCTGAGGCTTTGGGGAGCAGAGGCGGGGCCACCTTCCAGCATCTCTGCTGCAAAGAGAAAGGCGGGGCCCCCGCGGCTTTTTTTTTGCATTTATGGTATCGAGATGGATTCACAGTTATCCCGCCTAAGAGGATGAGTCGAAACACGGAAATCTTGGTCCGCGCGTGATTGTAATAATTGTGATTGTAATATTTGAAAAAAAAAACGAATTCCTAAAAATAACAGCACTGCTATTGTCACAATTTTAACTTGAAAGACACATCGATATTTTATTTCTATTTTATAATGAAGATAAATGACGATATTGACGATAGTATTATTGTAAGATTACGTAGATTATTTTTACATTTAGACATTTAAATTTAATATTGGAAGATAATTAATTAAATTTATTAAACACTGAACAATAATGCTTTTAATACTCAAAATAAATAATTCATCACTATTTTCTATTCTTATTAAATTGAATAAGTATAAGACTCAATATTAAAAGAAAACTGCGGTTAATTCCTTAATTGATATTAGAAAATATGTGTATGATATTAAATAGTTTTTCTTGATTTAAAAATGATTGCAATAAGCGTTATTTAATACATAAATTTAAAAAAAATATAGTTTTTATGTTAGAACTATATTTTTAGTTCTAGTCATTTATTTTATCTTAAGTATTTAGAAAAAAATAGATTAAATGAAAGAAATGTTAAAGTATATTAAAAGTTTAAATCTTTTATAGATATTACGGAAAATCATCACTTAAAATTTAACGTTTATTGCTTCGCGTATAAAAAATAACAAAGTATAAAATAATAAAATAAAAAATAACAAGTATAATAATAAAGTATAATAATAATAGTAAAGTATAAAATAATAAAGTAAAAAATAACAAAGTATAAAAAGTAAATTCGATTAATAATAAAATATTTAATATTAGAAGACACACAAATTGACTAAAATATAAATTCATAATCATAAAGAATTCTTCTTAGTACATAACAAAAATGAGATTCAAAAAAATTACAGTCAAGGCTGTTTATCGCGGAAAACACTTGTTAACGTCACTCAAAGTGGAGAAAGGACGAATGTATCCGACAGGGAACGTAAAATTGATGATAAATCGGTGCCACTGTATCCTCCACGTACCGTTTTGCACTCGTTGGAAGTTAGTCTCGTTAAGCAGGAAGAGAAACAACAAGTATGAACATAAGCGAAGAACACGGGGCGCGATTACGCTCGAGATCGTAATACGGCGGGACGCGTGTTGTAAAAATAAATCGTTGACATTTATGGGCGGTGTGGTGCTTTCGGAGATGTCTCTCTCGCTCACGTCTCGGCTTCGAATGATTAATAACTGCTGATCTCGTTGACTTAGAATAAGCATTGCACAATTTTCAACTTGTATAAGTCATTCATGATTATCTTTTTTGGTAGCCGTAACTACCATAATGTAAAGTATATTTCGAAGATTGCATTAAACATAAGATAGATGCACCTACATGAATAATTAATTAATGAATATTACTAGATAAATCAATTTTTTTATTAAATATAATATTATTAAAATATAAATAAAATATAATATTGTGTGTATTATGTATTCATGCCTTAAATATTAAGGCTTCAATATTAATTTTTTTCAATATTAGTTTTTATTAAAAAAATGTATTTTATGCAAAAAGATAAAAGTAAAATAAATAATAAAATTAGGATAAATAATTAAAGCTTACATGCATTTTTTCATTTACAAATAAACAGAGGAAGAATATTATTATTCATTCTCTTAATTCACTTTGTACAGGGTGGGCCATCTATTGGTACGTTTTTGAATTTCGTCGTATGGCAACACCGAACGAGCTACAGATCCGAAATTTTGACAGTTTATTAGTCATACCGTCCGCGGCACGAAACAACATGTTTTCTCTTGAAGAGCGTTTTGAAATTTTAAAAACTTATTTTCAAAGTCAGTGCTGTGTCGCCGAAACTGTACGAATTTTGAAAAGAAATATGGGTCGTGATAGAGCACCCACCGAAGGAGCTATACGCAAATTGGTGAGGAAAGTTCGTGAGAAAGGGATGTTAGTGGATGACATTATATTACGACTGTTTTGAGTGAAATTGGCGCCGAGGTAGTCCAAAATGTCATTAATAATTGGGGTGACCGAATGGCATACTGTAAGGCCAGTAGAGGGAGCCACATGAACGAAATCGTTTTTCATTCTTGACGCGGATACTTTTAGCTTCACAACAAAAAAAAAATTAATAAAAAATATCAATGTATGCTCATTTGATCGCATTTTTAAAAACGTACCAATAGATGGCCCACCCTGTATAATCATCACCATTATTCCTAAAACAAGTAAGAGGTTCTGCTCCAACGGATCCCAATAACACATATAATAGAGTTACGCGCCGACAGGACTCTTCGCATCTTCGACTGTCATTCAATGCGGGGCGTAAAACTGCGTGCGTAAAACTACGAGTGTCCTCTGGCATGTGTTGCTCGTCCGGGACGTAAAATCGATTTGATTTACGATGACTGTATACTGATTCAAAATAAAGTTCCCTCGTGGCCAGCCGCCAAATCTAGCACGCGGCTCTGTCTCGGCTTTGTGAATTTGGACTATCGATGAACGGTGCGGCGCCTCCTCGAATACAACTAACATCATGTTGGTATTTATAGATTTATAACGTATCAAAGCCAGTCGAGAGCAAATGCAGTGGCAGCTAATTCTATGGCTCTGTCGAGACATTATAACTTAAACATGCATTTACAGTACACTTGAATACGTTCTACATTACAGTAAGATTAGAAATCTATTGCATTAAAACTAAGTAATTTTAAAAAATCTTACAGAAATAATTAAAGTAATGAAATGAAATGTGAAACTGTGACGTGAAAATTCCGTTTACAAGTCAACTTCAAATTTTTGTAGTGTACGAATCTATTATTATTAAAAAAACATTGCAATTCTAATATTAGCAAAATATTAAAAATACATAATTTTATTGAAAAGTCTCCATCGATTATTTTCGTTTGATTACTTTAGTCATTTAACGATGAACTGAATCCATTTCAAACGAGTCTTTCAGAGTAAACCGAATGCGTAGCGAATTTTACATGACTCTTTCGAATATCTATCTCTATTTTTGCTTTTCGTATCGCGTCAAAGGAACTTCAAGCCGAAAATTTTCAGCTCGGTTTATTTCGAACTTTTCGTGCGTGATTGTCGGACGCGACAGGCGACTGACAGTGAACCGCGAAGCAATCGGTGTGATGTGTACTTTTTGAAAATTCGTAAATAATCATTCCTCAAAGTGATACATGCGTTACCGCTTATTTATAATACAACGCGCATCTAAATTTATTTTTGATCCCGCTACATTACTCAGCGAACGATGATCTTGGAATTGGGGGGGGGCTTCCACTATTAATAAAATGGTAGCTGATGTCTCCAGAAATGGGAAATCTCTATACTTTCGCGTACTTTCGCGTACTTTCTTCATTTGTGAATTGTGTACGGCTGCGTATTAAGTATAGGATTATTCACTGGCGTGAAATGCATGTGCTACGCATCTCGGTTTGCTCAAACACCTAAGTATACTTATTAGGTATACACTTTTTCTGAGCACTGCGACAGCGAAATCAAATAGTAACCCGTGTAATTTTCCATTTATACATATATGCGTGATATAATTCGTAAAGTTGCATAAAGACCGCGATTCTAACATTATAAATTTCTCTTTTGCAAAATTTATACAATTTATACAAAATGTACTTAGCTCTCTTTCTATTATTTAATTAATTTCTTATAACAATTTTAAGTATAATAATTTTCTTATGTAAGTATTTCAAGATAATTTTTACATTGCAATGCAGAAATTAGTTACCTTGTAAATAAACAAAATATTTATTTGTTCTACATCTTTGTAATTAATCAATGAATTGCAATGAAACTTTAAATAAGTCATTTTAAATATTTAAAGTACTTATACAAAACCTTTGCACATTTTTATTATTTTTTAAATTTTGTTGCAAATTAACCGCAACAATGTGTTGTCCAATAGAATGTTATAAACATAACATATACATATAATTTGTTTAAAGTGTAAATATTAATATATTGCGTGCTGCACAGATTTATCATACCTTCTTAAGGACGAGTAATTAGACTTAACAATCACGATGTATATATGTACGAACACCTAGATGCGATGCGTCTGTCTAAAACGCAGCTAACTTGAAGCGAAAAGGCATTATTGACCGCGAGTGTGCAATTAGCGTATACACACTGCTTGAATACGTACACGCTGTCTCGCGCGTCCGTAAACACATGTGCGCCGTACTCGCGTGTTTCTCATACGTACGCGCTCGCGAACAGAGCTCGTGAGTCGTGAGTCATTCTCGAGCGGGCCACAGCTCGCTCTCGCCTGCAACGCGGCGATCTCGGCTCTTCTCGTCGATCTCAACGCCGCGCACGTGCTCCGGCAGCGTTATATGCGGTGGTGGCCAGTGCGGGGCCGATTGGCAGGCGCATCGGCACACGACCGCGTCCCGATTCCGCATACGTGCGGAACCGACGCCGACGACACGCTCCTTTGGCACCTGTCGCCGTCGCGACGCCTCACACCGCACCGCACCGCACCGCACCGCGACGCGTCGCGTCGCGTCGCGTCGCGTCGCGTCGCGTTCTATCGCGCCGCGCCGCGCCG
The DNA here is from genome assembly GCF_000204515.1 of Acromyrmex echinatior. The sequence continues at coordinate 278,949 of NW_011627322.1, read as the reverse complement.
CGCCGCCGGCGTTCCGATCGCGCTTGCTCCAAATTCCCACTTAATCGCGAATCCGTTCTCGGATCGACCGATTGGTGCTTCCGAAAGGTGCTGCGACCGTTTTCGCGAACGCGAATGATATGTTTATGTGAACAACTTTGTTTTTAGTCAATTGAATAGTTTTAGAGAGGTTAACAAGATTATGGCAGTTGATCTTAAGTAATTTGAAGTAAACGATTTTATTAAAGTTTAAACTATTTGATAGGTGATAAGATTGATAAAGTTTAATTATAACATCAAAAAGGAAGATTATTGTATTTGTAAGTGATTCGTAAGAAGTTTGAGTAATTCTCGTTACGATTTGTGTGTGAGAAATATTGATTTTCTGTTTACTATCTAAAAATTAATTAGTGACAACTTGACTATGGGAGAACTATAACTTCGGAATGAAAGAAGGAATAGGGAGATCGGAGTGCGATAGTGTTGCCGCGTGTGCGGATTGTTTTCCGCGTAGAATGCAACAGGTGAGATCAGCTGACGATGCGATCATCGCTATCGGCGTCTTACATTCAGTGTATTCCTAATCAGTCAAACGGCAAAAGTTGAGTACGCGAGTGTAAGATTGCGTTGGCAATGTATTATATCCACCGTTTGAAATAGTATACTTGAATCTCAGTATAATTAGATTAACAACGGCTGTTTGATTTTCTCAGACATTTAAAAACTGCACACTTTACGTTACATTTTAATATTAAAATTCTTATTTCTAAATATTACATTCTTTTAAGAATGGCAGAGCACACACGGAAATATTAAAACATAAATATGTAAAAATACATAGTAATTAAAAAATATAGTTTGAGTATTATAATGTGTAATCAATATCATATCATAGTTTATGATAATCGATTATATATCAACACTTGACTATGTTGGTATATATATTGTTTTGAGTAATAATTTCTTATGTCTGATTTTTTTCTTATGTCAGAACTTATTGACATGATGTTATTTAAGAATTAGGTACTCATATTTTTATTAATTTTTGCGATTACATTAATATGTTTTAATATATTAATAAGAGCTCATGACAATATAATGCTTCAAAATTATTTTTCTTAGAATTTATGTAATCAATCAAGAAAAATCTTATCATTTATTTGCGTTTTCTTGAGAAGTTTCGTGGTTATTTTTTGATTAATTTTATTAACATTAATTTTATTTGATTTTACATTTTGTACAATTTATAAAAGCCAACAGGGTTGTTAAGAATTCGAAAAGAAAAGATAATGTCACGTTGACGAAATTATCTGGAAAGACTGACCCTCTTACTCTCTTTATCTCCGCTTGGATTCTTTCGCGCGTATGCTCACATGTCGCTGTAACAAGCTTCGCAAGCAATCTTTGAATCCGCTATTATCTACGTTAACTCAACCGCGTACCGTTAAGATCCATTTGCTCGCATGCCTGCTCCGGGAAAAAGAGCAGATTTAATACGCTTTTTTACGAGCTTTTATACATTCATGAGTTGAAACGGGTTAAGTGATTTAACGACTGTTTTCGCTAATTATTTTCAAAATTGTTTCTATCCAGTTTTTATTCCATATTAATTCATTAATTTTTTATTTTATATATACATAAACTTGGCAATATGTTCTATAAGAAAGATCTTTTTATTGCATAAATTTATAATACTTTTTGTTTATAGATAAACTTTCAAAATTCTTCATTTTTTGCATAAATAATATTAGGTGTTGATCATTGAACGTTTACAATTCGTAAAGTTGCTCATATATCTTGTAATTTATTATAGTTATTTTTTGTAAATACAGGATAATATATTTTTTTAAAAAAACCTCAATTAAAAATGTAATGTTTTGAAAATCTGTCTCTCATGCGAATATAAAATTCTTTAACAGAATTTTAAATACGTAACAATTGACTGAGTAAAAAATTAGTACTTTAAAATCTATCAACGTCTCTCAACATTGTGTTTGTCTTTTTTCTAATAATTATTTATTTTATTTTATTTGAATTCCAGTTATGCAATTATTTCTGTGTGCAGTTATTTCATATTAATCTTTTCGACATTTATCTTTAGAACCGGACAGGTATAACTATTTCAGGTTCTTTAAACTTAGCTATGGTAAGATCGCATTCTGTGATATCGAATCTCTCAGAAACTAATTAAACGGTTCTTTCTATGACGATCTTGCTTTAGACGAGGCGGAAATGATATCGAGCTAACGGGAATTCGATACGGATCGATGGTCCGTTGACCCGAAATTTTAGTAATTCGCAATGCACCTTTTTGTTCTCACACCACAATTTGTAATTAATAATAATAATAAGAGAGAGAGAGAGAGTCGAAAGTCGTTTTCTTTTTTAATATAATTCTGACATTTGTGGGTATTGCATCCTGTTAAGAATGTACCAGTTTCATTTCTCGGATGCATAATTTTTGAAGATAATTTTTATAAAGTGATAAAATTAAATGTTCAAATTAATACGCTTGTAACATCATCGGACAAACATTTATTAATTTTGTTTTGGATTGTAATAACAAGATAATGTTTGAAATTGCTATTTTGCCATTTATTATTTTTCCTTTTTTTAAATTTCGCGAACTTTTGACTTTTAAGAAACATCTCGTTTAGACGACATAGTTCCAGCTGCTTTGATTTTGTTTTTATCAACGTTGTATACAAATAGAATCCTTGAAGACGGGATTGTATATGTATATATTCAAATTATCGTAACGAGCAGTGGGATGCAGAAAATGTACCGGAACGGACGGTTCTTTGCGGTTCTGCACGATTTAAAGCGAGAGAGCATCTCGTTGGGCACGCATGTGAGCCTGTTGTACTCTCTCGACCCGTGCTATTCTTAAATCTGGCCACCTATCGCGTTTTTAAACGCACTAAACGCTGATTTATGATACCCCACCTCCTTCCGAAGTCACGATAAAAGACTATTCTTGGTCTTGGACCAGTGACGACGACGTCCCTGCACTCTTCGTTGGAGAGCTTACGGTTAAGTGCCGCGAAAGGCCGATCTGCGTTCTCTACAGCGATCTATCTTGCATACATCTAACAAGTACGATTTAAAGCTGTAACAGTGTATAACTTGTAGCGTGAAATACCTAAGAATACAATACATTAGAACCATTTCGAGTACTCTCTAAAATCTTTGGAATGCAATGGAATCTAATTCTAAAGAGTGACGATTGAGCCAATATTGAAAAAGAGTGGCTTAATTGTCCATTTTCAAGAATGAGATTTCATTTTTTAGAGTTAGAATCCACTCTAAAGATTTTAGAAAGTACGATATGCAATGTTCTACGACAAAAGAAGATGTATCTCGAAGGTAGCATTAGATATAGTTGTTATTTTATAGAAAATTACGTTAAAAGGGACACGTAAAGAGAAGAATTTATTAAGCTTATTATATTATAGTTAGTTTTATTTATAATTGAAAATTCCTATTGCCAACATATACTAATTATTCTTAGCGATTTTTCTTGTTATTTTCTAGATTTTTCGCGAGTTTACGGATTTGTTGTGCGTTTGTCTTAAGAAATGCTCGTGTAAGTATAATTTGCACAGCAGAATTATTGTGCAGCGATCACACGCAGGTGTGTTATGCGATGCGTGTGGGTCTTGGATACGTTCACCCACGCGACATGCAGTGAGATCACCTTTATACTTTAACTCCGTAGTCACGACCGCGCCGAACTGTCGTATTGTCGAGCGAAAAATAATGCCTTTGTGAAATAAGCCCGCAGGACTTACGAAAATGTTTCTGTACCCACATGCCCTGACGTCACACTTTTTTATTGTCGTGCGGGTAAGTTCTTGAAATGTTTTACTGTCGTAGAACATCTATAGATTAAAGGACCCGCACTAATTATATGAAAAATTGGATTCTGGTGAAATGAATTAGTTTTTACATATAATGTAGCTTATATTGAGCTTATAATACAATATGATATAAAAAATGATATATATATATATATATATATATATATATATGATATAAAAAATGTATAGATGCAATTGTCAATAATGGATAGTTCTTGAGCTATGATATATCAAAAGTGTAAAACTTGTGTTTGTGGAATACTTTTAACGCATTATAGCTCAAAAATTATTCATTATTGAGCCTTGTGTCTGTAACATTTTTTATTCACGTTATAAGTTATATTGTATTATTATTATACATAAAATGAAAACTGATTTATTTCACCGGAATTCAATTTTTCAATTAATTAGAAATACTATGACATACTTCTTTCAGTACAAAAATTTTATTTTGCTGCAAAAACATTGATATTAGTTTTTATTTTATGAGAAATATTTAAGCAATAAAAGGAAATTATTAATATTGCTAATAAATAATAATTAATATTAGCAGATAGTCTTTTTTAAATTTATAATCAAATAATCATTAAATACAGATAGTATACAATACTTTAAGACGTGTAAAAATGTTACTTTAAAAGTTGTTAACGCGTAATGACACGATTAGGATTCTCTATTTACATTCGACATGATTTCTTCTCGAAGGAGAATCTCATTATTAACGATCGCGATACTCGTATTATTTCTAACGACGCACATTTCCATCATCGGGAATGTCGAGAGCGAGTTTCAAGAGTAGAAATTATGTGCAACAGCGAACACGACGTTGTTACGTGTGAATGTGTCATATTGACAAATTACTTCGGCTTAGTGTCGGACATTTCAGATTTGTTCGCACATGCACCGTCTTCGTGCGGGACGTTTTAATTTGCGGACGTGCAGGAACGTGCCATGCGACGAATCTTCTTCGAAAAAAGGATAAAACCTTAAAGATATTGAATCCCATAGTTTTCTTTCTTTCTTTCATCGGAAATGATATAAAAGCAAGAACGTCAGAATTAGATCGTTCTTGGAGGACGATTCAAAAAATGAATAAGCAGTTTTCCAATCTATGTACCACAAAAGGTCTCCAAATGTGCTGCAAAAATTTTAGAGAAAGAAAAATAGAGCAAAAAAATTTTGAATTAGATCATTTAGAAACGCGAATAAAAAATGTTTCAAAAATTGTGAAATCTATCTAAATCATATTATGTTTATTCTTATTTTATAATTTCAAAACAATATCATCATTACAATAAAATAATTTTAAAATGATGAAGTAAGAAATGAAAATTTCATTTTACTTTTTATATTTTTGAATGTTAGCGACTGATCTATGCTCAAGTGTATACACCTAATGAGGAGTATCTCGAAAAATGTGACTCGTTATTTAATGTGCTGTGAATTGAACAAATTCGAAAAACGTTACATTCAAGGATGTGTCGCGATGATAGTGCTGGTTTCAAGATGGAATGGGTCAATTAAAAATGCGAGGTCATCGGATTTACGGTTAATCTAGGCGCGGCTGATCATAATTTCATAGGCCGGTTTCTTGGCCCACGTAATTTGAGAATTTCAGGGAAAGGTCAGGCAGCGACATTTCTGATAAATATCGTGCTTCCCGTTACTTTACCCGCGTCATGGCCACCATTGCAAAAAGAAAGGATTAAGTCGTTTAGCGATGAGGCCATAAGGCATTCGCTAAACAAACCGAAACTCGAAAAAACCCGCGTGATATTCCTCTTTCATCTCCTTCAACGGTTCACGTGCGCGCAAGGACGTTGAAAGAACATATCCCTCGCTCTTTCCGCACTCGTTTATCGAAATAAATAACGCGTATAGTCTTTGCACGCGAAGAACAGCATAAAGAAACGCATTCGGCGAAGTTTAGAGTTCGAGAGAGAGAGCGAGAGAGCCGAGAGAGAGCCGATTCAAACAAATTCCACGAAGTTTGTGAGAATATTGTAAATCGTGGATAAGTATTTTTTGATTTCGTTTTATCCACTGTTATTTTTCTACTAATTTTACTCCAGTTTTAATTAATATCATTACTATCGCAGTTTCCGATCTCATGTCATGGCGAATAGACGTTCTTTAAGGAACTACGACCGAGTGAAATCATGATCCACGACATGCAGGTATAATTAACGTCGAAGGTATCGCTTATCATCTTCGAGTGGAAAAATTGAAAAGTGGAATATTACATTATAGCGCGAACGAATGGGACTCCGATACGTTTATCAACCGCTTGATGATATAATCAAGCACTCCGGGAAGAACTATTTCTGGAGATCACGGCACGACGCGCCTACCCATTTATTGCGTCTAATGCTCAGCGTTAATAGCCCCGTCACGAATTCCGTGGGCACCCGCGCGCCGTGTAATAGATAGAGACATAATCGACTTAACTTTACGCTCAGCTCGGTTCGCTCGGCTCACTCGCTCGATCGCCTCTTACTATCACGATCCATAATAATCGCCGCGGATCTTTGATCTCCGCGCGCGATTATATTTATGATTTTCTTCACGACCGTTTCTGAATTGCATCGGCCGGCTGAATTACATCGTATCGAATTTAGTTTGCGGCACATGTGCGTGCGCATTGCGTGTAAAATAATCTCGCTGCATGGTAACTTGGATGCGAAATAAACAGAATAATTTTTTACTTTCAAACGATGTCCGATGGATGGATGGATGTTGGACGCGAATTCAGGCAACAGCGACGGTGACTTGGCAGCGATTTCGTGTCACTCCAAGCAGGACCGATTCTGAAGAAAAAGTCTGTAAATGCTTTTTTTAGAGAACATGGAGATATATAAATGAATAAAAATTAAGTAAATAAGAGTATAATGTAAATTACAAAAATTACAGCTGGAAAATTGAAATTAAACTTTTAATTTTTAGAATATAATATTTTTGATGCGGTTTTGAAAATCACATAACGAAGCTCAAAAACAAACCAATCTAATTGCCTGTGAGAAATGCATTTTTTTCGCGTCATTCACGCGACTATTTATTTATGATGATCACTTATACCAACATTCGGATAAAAAAAGAAATTAAAAACGAGCTTCTTTGTGAGAAATTAGAAATATACACACATATGTCAAATCTGAAAATATAATTTTGTTGAATTAAAATACATGGGCTACGTTCACATCCGTTTCACGCATGATGCGCATGATGTATCATTTTATCTTTAATATTCAGTGAACAACAAGGATAAAATGACATATCATGCGCACCATGCGTGAAACGGAACTCACTTATAGGCTCAAACTGATCCAACAAAATTATTTTCAGATCTGTACTGTCTTATAAAAATAGTTAGTAGAAATTTAAAGTATGATCAAAAAAATTTTGAGCGTCCCACAGAATTATTTTAAAGGTTCAACAAAATTATTTTCGGATCTATAACTAAATTTTTAGATATTTCAGCGGAAACGGTTCCTTCCATAGCAAACTCTCTCTTTTTGTTGATTAACTTTAATAAGAAAATTTCAACATCAAAATATGTTACGCGGTCGTAAAATTAATTACGCGTTATTACGCCTTTGGCATAATAACGAGAATCTATTGAACTCGCCGGTCGCACGATTATTTCGAAGCCTCTCTTCGTTATTCTTTGATGCAAAGTGCGCATTTTCGCCGTAGCACATTATATACTTCAACGTGTCAGTATCCGGCGCATAGACACGCGACACGCTGTGTATGCATGCGTGTTCGTCTGCATGCGAAGTGCACACGCATAATCACGTCGTCGTCGTTGCCCCTCGCTTCGTTGCCGTCACATGAGAATGCAATGCGTGGGTGAACTCAAGCACGAAGGAGTTTAAAATTCCCCGTGAAAAGCGTGTCGTCTTCAGTTTACATGAAGCCACGTGTCCTTCGCTTAAGCAGAAGAATATCGTGAACATTAGTTGAAAGTAGCTTCCTCTTTATAATACAATGGCTACATTCAGCAGGGAAAGCAGCAGGAAAAGCAGCTTTGCACGCAACTGTTGTAAGACTTTTTAATATGATTGGTTATTATTTAGTATTACAAATAGCATATAACAAATGTACAACTAATCACATTAAAGAATCTTACAACATTTCCAAAGCTGTTTTTTCTGCTAAATAGTATTTTATTATTTTTACGACTCGTCACAAATCATTTATTTTGACTTCTGACAAACGTGAAGCTGAAGAAGCGCTTTATGTATTTAAGCGGTTACATTTAAGAAAACGTTTCACCGACGTCTTTATCTGATATCTTTGTCGGAGCAGTTTTGATTCAATCTGATGTAGCCGTGCACATGCCGCACTACGTATATGGAACACGCACAAATAATTTATAACGCGAACGGGCGTCGGAAGCGCTGAAGTAAACGCACCGTATAAATTTCACGGATGTCACGATGCTACAATAGGCGGAGCGAAAATTAAGAGTGACGGAAGAATACGATTAAATCAACCTTGGTGATGCTCAGTGGGGTCACCGTGACGTTGGCATGATTGAAAAGACTTGTACATCGCTATCAGAATGAACACTCTAACGCACTCCAGATCGCAATCTTTGTTGTTTTGATTTATTCAAGTATACTTTAATTTTAACGTATTCTATGACGACCTCTGACACGTACTGTACTTTTTAACTTATGCCAGAATATTCTATTTTCAAATCTTTCCTACCGTACAATAATATGTTATTGTACTTTTGATCCTACGTATCCTGAATTTTATTTTATCAGACTTCAATTACCAACAGTATTACCAACAAAATTCTTAAATGTAATGTTCACGTTATCACGTCACCACATAATTTTTTTACGTAATTTTACATTATCAATTAAAAATATGACGTAAATAAAGCACGTTTGGTTTGCTAACTAGTTAACAAGGGTTTTATAAAAAGCAGACACATGAAGGCAAATGTTTAACGCTAGGTTTTTCGATGAAGAGTTTAAAATTATCGAATAACTAATGTTAAGTAATATCCATGACAGACGTCGATAAATTCTTCTTATTATATAAATTGAAAGGCAGATAGACGCAAGCGTAGGCGTCCATTCATTCGCGACAGACACAACGCGTATATGTATGCTGTCACGGAAATTTGTAATGCGCAATCCATGCACGAGCCATGGCAGGAAACACGTCGCTTTGTCGGCTGGCACTTCATTGCGAATTTCTTCTGCTATCTCTTGCAATCGATTTTACATTTTAATCTCCGAATTCCAATATATTTGGTTTCACAATTAAAAACGTATTTCGTACATATTTCCTATATATATTCTGTTATTTTTATTCTCTAAATTATAACTATATATGTAACTAAATGAAAGTTATGAACTTTAAATTATGTAAGGGAGCATCATGACAATTTTTTACTAATATTAATGTTATCGTATAAGTATAATTTATATTTATGTATACTTGACAGAAAATTATTGCTTCATCAAATAATATCGACAAAAATTCTTAAGAATATATTCTCAGGATCAAATGTCTTCTTTGTTATTTTTAACAATTCTTAACAACCTTTTCGAATTGTGATGATTTTTTATATAGTTTATATTTTATAAAAAATACTTAGTTTAATTCTTTATATAGTTAAATTAGCATTTTTGATGATTAATAGAGTAATATTTACTTATATATATTATATATATAAAACTCATTCATGACAATAACTACGAAATCACGTTTCTTTGAATCGCTTTTGAAGACAGCGATATAATAAATTGTTCCTTTATCTGTTTCCTTCTTTTGACGATTCGACAACGTAAATAAATAATTTGGTACCAAATCATTGGAAGAATTCATGAAGTGACTAAGAACACCATTCAATCGATGAGATAGAGGAACACGTATACGCTTACGTGTCGAAGCAACAAGGTAATTGAATACACTCGATAAATCATCAATCTGAAAATCAACTATCGACGCGATCAGCTGGCATTGACAACGTATGAGCATGGCGGCGAATCGTAATCGCACGTTTCGCGTCGATCTCTTCTCAGTACGTACGATCGCGTCTTCTCTTCCGAACGTATACGTGCTTGCGTGCATACATGCGTACATTACTCTCTTCTTTCTGTCATTATTTCCTCTCTCTTTCGCTCGTGCGCCACCGCTAAATTTAGAGTATGATCTACCAGTTGTCCGCGCTATCGGGACAAACAGCTTGACGATAAAGTTATTGAACGGGCGGTTTGAGAGTAGGCTACAAGTCGGCGAGAGAGAACGTAGATAATTGTGACGAATCCTTGTTGGACGATGCCTCTTTGCGTTCGTAAATCGTGAATGAAGATTGTTTTCGGTTAGAATGGTCTCATTTGTGTTTACTTCGGCCCGGCGATCATAAACGGATTCATTGTGTCGTTTTCATTGATTTGATTGATCGATTGACTGTGACTCGTAATTTGGTCAGTGAATTCTTTCACGATTCTCATCACGTTTCTCCACGTGGTGGCCACGTGCAGATCACTCAATTGCTGCATTCGAGATGGGGGCTAAATGAGAGAACTCGTGGCACGCGAGCGACATTCTCAAGAGCAAGATGCATCGGGAGGATGAAATTTGTCACGACCTGCGGTGAGTTTTATTTGTAAATAAGAAAAGTATCGGAATTTGTTTAACGCGACTGTTAATTAAATTATTAAAATATTAGTTGAAAAATGAGGTATCAGAATGATGATTTTAAGAGAAATGTGCTTTTATACATTCAAAAGATTTACAGCCGAGCAAATGCATCTGATAGATTTGAGACATTCTGGATCTAGATGGTTTGCATGAACTATTTAGAAGGTGCTTATTTTCGTATTTTCGTCGAAATATATTTCGCAAATATTGCCCGAAGGTGATTTAGAAAGCATTTTCGTAGCGGTTATTCTCGGACGCTTGATTTCTGCACGTGTCATTACGCGTATTCAGATGCAGAAGAATTTATATGCATCTGTCAGCAGCTTGCTTTAAAACCTCTTCACAAGTAATATACGTACAGTTGTATTGTGCTATTATATTGCAACCATATAGAGTAGCATTTTACTTGAATAGATATTTATCGTCATTTAGTATACACCGAGAAAAATTTCTGATTAAAAATGAACGAATCAAAAAATTGTAATCATATAATTAAAAATATATATATCTCAAATAGAATACTATTATATAAGACAGTCAATCAGAAAATTCCGATTTCTCTATTTTCAACCAGAATTTCAATTAATACAACCAGACTTTCTTTTCCAGTGTAACACTATGAAAATTTTTTTTTCGAAAATTAGATATTTAATTGAAATATTCTTTATTTTAAATACAATACATATAAAAAAAACTAAAGAAAAAAAGGCTTTATAACAACATAAAAAATTATAAATAAATGTTAAATGTTATATTTATGTGCAATTAATATTTATTTATCCTATTTAACGATGGAAATAAATGATGGAAAGGTTTATCTCCGTCCTAATGGAAAAGACAAACAGCCTTTTTGATTCCTTCTTGGCTGCCTTAAATAAACGCTATCATTTAATTTTCGAAAAACGTCAAAAACTCATGATTAGCTTCTTTGTGACTGTCACGTATACATCGGGCACCACGTTCGAACTCGCACGAACTCGATTCTTGGCATCGCGCCACGCTCGTGATCGAGCACCCGTCTTTACGATCTGAGTAAATAAATGCATCTTGCTTGTTGTGACAAGCGCACGTCATTGTCCGAAACTGCACTACGCGCAATTCTTCTAAACTCGGCGCGGAGACACGGCTAATATTTTCTGTTGCTACGCTGCGATTTCGTCGATGACATCCGGCATAAATATTCTCTAATCCTATTCCATATTATATAAATTATATACACGTATATATGATGTGTATATAATAATTTTGTAAATATAAGTTAATAATTATATACGAATTTCAAATATTATTAATTTTTTTTTTGAAGCTTGTGGACTCCAAGCACTGAGTTTATAAGGTCTAGTGTCGCAAAACAACTAAACCCCTGCGGAGAACCGAGTTAACAAATGCTGCGAGTAAATCGTCTTAAGTTATTACTCCGAGACGGAAAGAGATTCGTGCTAAACGTCCTCCTGAACAGTAAAACGCGATAAGTCAGTTAGCAGTCTCGCTACTAAGGATTCTCGGTCTGGGAAACCTGCTAGCGAGACTATCATATCGTATAGCACTTCATAATGTATTTCATGCATTTCGTGAAACGTTAAGTAGCTAATATGATATAATTTTTGTTATAAATAGAAAGATAAAATTTTTGATTGATTAAACTGTTTAAGAAATGGCGTTAATGCTGATAAAGATGATATTTAGTATCAAATTATTAATGTTAATCGTATCTTTTTATGTACAATACATTGCGAATTTTTGAAAAAAGACAAAAAAAAGAAAAAATAGTTGATGAGAGAAATAAACGTAAGTGTCTTGAGAAGATGTGACATTTGACAAATTAATATGTAATAATTTATTGTATAAAAGTATATGAAAGAAACATATTAAGACATATAGACAAGAAGAAATCTGTTAGCCGTGTATTTTTGAGATTAAAATAGTCTTAATATATTGAAAAAAATTATAATTTTATTACTAATTAATTTACATTAATTCTTTTCTTTCAATAAAAAGTGAGGTCTCGAGTTAAATCTGTATTGCGAAAATAATGTTTTATTCAAAAATAAGAAATAATGATTACTTGTGATGTATGTATATTTAATACGTTGCTCGTTATAAAGTATAATGTATATAAGCATATAATCAAGCAATAAATGAAATTCCTGCAGGAAAGTTATTGCGTTTGAATTCCACGAGGAATAAAATCCTGCTGTTTAGAAATTTCACGGCACCTAACGCACGCGAATGACTCGTTTCTGTACTGAGAAACGTAATATTCCCGCCTAGATGCTGAGCGTCCGTGTATTGCATGCATCTCATTGCGAGATACACTTTGCGCCAATCTGGTCATCACTGGTGGGTTAAATAATATAATGCGAGTGTAATCTCGCGCGCGGCAGGAAGATCAGCATAATGATAAAGGGCTGTAAAACGACGCGTGAGATACTAGTCGAGTGGGTTCTTGTTTATAACATTTGCTTTACAATTAACGCCGTCGACTGCCTGATTGTCGCTTCGGTCGAGGATTTTCGAGATAACGAGGTCATTCCTTCGTGATAATCCTTATCGACTGGGATGTCACTGACTGGAACCTCAGCGTCCCCAGCCGCTAGCAGTCGTATTCAGCAGTGCTGAAGCGAATGCAACGCAATCGTCATTCGTGTATTGTATTTCGTGTCGTATTATGCTAATTCCTTTGTGAGTGCGTTGTCCATCAAACCAATCCGCGAGCTCGAACTAATCCATGCGCGAAGTACGTTTGAAGTCATTGCTATGATAAGTGTGTGTATGTGACGGAAATCGTATCCCAAGCAGACGTAACAGGTCATAATGTCTTTTTGACGTTGAAGTAAATTGTGACTAATTGAAAAGTAATTTTTAATAGGTAATCGTTTTGGAACCATTTTAACATCATGATAATTTTATATTTCTGCTTGAGATACTTTCAAGTAGGTTCTTTTGTCAGTAGTCTCATTCTGAAGAATGTATAATATTGTATTATTTTAATATATATTTTTTTAACAAAATGAAAAGATTAAAAAAAAATTATAGATTTTTCTACATTGTATTTACAAAGTAATACAAAACTTTAGCGGTTTAGAACTTGGATTATAAATTATTTCAATAATAAATAGATATGTTTTTAAGAAATGATTAAGTTAAAATGATAAAATTTCTATTTAAACTAAAAATTGCATTGTTAAATATTAAATATTGACCTAATTGAGCTGTTTCATATAACGTTCATTTTTTTTATACGGAAATATAATTTACAATTCCAGTCACTTTTTGCAGACTATACATCCTTCATTTTAATTTTAATAAAAATCACGCGTCTATTTATTTTGAAAATAAAAGAAAAATAAATTATAGCACAGCTCATATTAAAATCCGACTTAGATTGGAGCGATTATCTTGTTTCAAAAGGAATAAACGAAAATTGAATTGAGACTAAGAAATATGATAGAAGATTAAGAAAATAGATTCTAGAAGGAACACGTTATTTTCGTTAATCGATTTACCCGACACTTTGTGCATCGCCATTAAATTCTCATAAACGTGGCCATAAGCGTGCATAACATAGGCACATCAGAGGTAACGATGACGAGCCCTCATGCGATGTGAGCGATTTACGTCATATTTTGCTCGTAAACGTTTTTGTAGGCGATAAATAATTCGAAATTACTATTTCAATAAAAATCGAGATCACAGTGATCATATCTCATAAAATTTCGCGGATATTGACTATTATTACGGAAATAATGTTTTTAATAGGAAATACATCTTGACAAGATATATAAATTTGTTTTTGTCGCGTGTGATATACTACATTCCTGCATAATAATTCCTCGATAATAATTATCAGAAAACTAATCAGTGAGTGCTCAATGCACTAAACAAAGAAGTAACTTTAAGTTAACTTTAAGATATTAAAATGTTATATTCTTGTCTCTATTTTTTAAACATTTAAAAATATTTTAGTTTTAAACTTTTTCAATAGACAAACACTACGTGTTTGGATTTAAAACGCATAGTATTTTTAATCCAAACACGTAGTGTTTTGTCTATTGAAAAAGTTTAAAACTAAAACATCTTGTGTTTAAAACACATAGAGACAAGAATAAAACACACACTTACTTTTTACAATGTGTCTTTAAAAATATCAGTGTGGATTTAACATCTCGTAATGTCTATATAATTTTCTTAAAAAATCATGTTATTATTAATCATTAACATCAACATGGTGTGGATTTATAATTCCTGGCGTTTATATCAACATCATAATATGGATTTTAAATCCATATTAAATCTATATTATAGTTGGTGTTAATATTAATATCAACACAAATTGAAATGAAAATTATATAACGTGATGTTAAATTTGCACCGATAATTTTTAGAGTGTAGGAAAATCATATTAAAGCAATTGAATGTTGACTGATCAATTTTCTCTCTTGAACGCAGCTAATGTCAGCATTTCAGGATGTTACTAGTTGCACGGTGTCAAAGCCCGACTCGATGCCGGGTAAGAAATTTTTTTTTCTTTGTTCGCCTAAAAGGTGCCCTAGCTTTAGCAAAGTGGTATAATCGGTGCAGTATACAATGAGTTCGCTTGAAACTGCGATTCATTTCGATGCGCGCGCCGCAGAAACACGCAAATAAAGATAAACGCAGACGTGGCTAATGTGGCCGTAATATGAAACAGTCGCGAACGTACCGGGATCCACGAATAATCTGTGGGATGATTTATGATCTATATAACGAACGCGCAAATTGGTCGAGAATTCTGTCAGGTTCTTATAACGTTTTCTTTTATCGTATTTTCGATATGTATGTGTATATATATATATATATATTGTATGGACGTTTGGTGCAATTTAGAGAAGTACTGACGACATGAATGACAGTTTGAAACGGATTAAAATGAATATATATATATATATTTTAATCGTTTCAAACTGTTGTGTCATTCATGTCGTCAGTACTTCTCTCGCATGCAATATATTTCTCTTTGATTTTTATATCTTATATTTAGTATATATATATATGTTACATGTATTTTGTGTGTGTGTGTGTGTGTGTGTATTCAAATATATCACTCTCATGTTTCAAAAGTATTTATTAAAAAAACACGATTTTATTATCATGAATGCGTTAAGTAAACATTTTTATTTGAAAAACTTTTATCTGAAAAACATTGATAAGATAATTATATTTTGTATTTTGTATTTTGTATTTCAAATACTAATATTGATAATCAACCTTATTATTTGAATTACAAAATATAAGAAGCTTTCAATCTTTCAATTTTAAGTACAAAATATGTAATGCTTTTATGTAATCCGCTGAAATAAAACGTACAAAATACGCTTGTATTGCAAATAGTGTGTTTTAAATAAAAGTATTTCAAATACATGTCCAACCGTGGATAAAGATGATACAATATAATCATTACATCCTTATTGTTCGTTAATATTAGATAAACATGAAATGATCACTGTGTTGTAAAGTTCTCAAAATCGTTACAACTGAAAAAAGAGTGATTTTTTAAGGGAAACGAAAATTTGTGAAACGAAAATAATAAAAATAACATTTGATCATGTTAATCTATTCTTTTTGATATTATTTGATTATTTAATTAAATAATTTTTTTAAATTGAGAAAAAAAATAGTTTTTCCCTTTTCTAAAAGATTTAACTTTTTGATTTAGCTTTTTGTGTCACTTTGAAGTATGAAAGCGGTATGCATAAAGAAAATACAAAAATTGAGACGATACGTTTGTCCATTCACTCGATGCGTCTAGTGACGCATGGAGCACGATTGACCGCTTGCTGCAATCGAGAAGCAGCGCGGAAGATAGTGACATAAAGCGGACAAGCTCTATCCAGGACAATAGTCGTAATGAAAACCAACGTCCGAAGGTCGCCGCCGTGCCTTCTTCTGCGACCAGACCGTGTCGCTTTGCCTCGCCTCGCAGGGGACGAGCCAGTCGAAACTTGTGCGTGGATGAGCGTGGAAGACGATTTAACATAATCGGTAGAATTCACAAACGCGCGATCGGAAAAAAAAAGATTCTGCATCGAGATAAGAAACGTATATTCTCGCACGATTTCAGCACAACTGCCAAGATCGTTTCGCAATCAGTATCAGATAAAAAAGAAAAGATTAGTTTATTTGCGCGTAAAACAACGTCGATATAACCGAATGCAAAAATCTGAATGTGTTGTTCGCTACGAAGTAATTTAAAAATTACAAAGTCGAATATTGCAACACGGTGCTGGTTCGATTAAAAGCTGTGCGGCTTGAAATAAAAATATCCCATTGCGGGTGAGGCAGAATTGTAACGATGCAACGATGGTTATGTTACACAGAGCGTGAAGCACTATCACTATCATGTCTTTCCTTCTTAATTAAATGCACGATGATACACCGGCTAATTAAATGCACATCTAGCGGAATTGCGTCATATGATTTCCTCAACGATAGTGTACAATAATAACCGGAGTCCGGATCTCTCGGTGTCGTTTTCCCCACTCCAAGCGGCGCGCGCCGCGAAAAGCAGTGCCGTCTACGTCGCTAGGAAAGAAGTATATTATTTGTTAGACTTGTGATTCTCAAAAACTGGTTGGAGTAGAGACAATTGAACTCCTAGGAAGCGGCGAAGGGCTATCGACAATTCAAACAGTCAATGAAATATTCCAAACCGATGAGAACAAAAGAGCTGATGATGATAATGAGAAAGACAAATGATGTTGGGTTTCTCACATATGAGTATACATTAGTTTCTCAGAATAAACATTACCTATATAATCTTGGACTCGCAGCAAAAGAACTGTTGGCTAGGCAGCAGAGAGAAGAGTGAATTTTGTACCGCTGTTCTTTGCTCTTCTGTAAAAAATATAGATCCTGAGGTTACATCCCATAATATACACGTGTGTTATATTACAGTTATATTGTTGAGCGGGAAATTACAACTAATGTGTACGTTACATGTAACTTAGTATTTACTGGGATGTTTGTTGAACCTGAGGATCTAGGATGCGATTTACTTCACGCTGTAAATACTTTGAAGCAATCTTTGAATGGTCAATTCGTAAAATTCTTTCTTCTGATTGGTCAACGAAGTGGATCACATCCCTAGAAAAAAAAAGAGTAAGCAGTCTTATTATCCCAATGCGTGGTATAGGATTAGGATTGATTGCTTAATCTCCAAGTTAATCTCGTAGACAAACAGGAAGTATAACAAGGGAATTTTTTAAATCTATGTAATAATCTAAGTTATATTGGGGACTGTTCTAGTCTCACCTGCTCAGCTTATTATTAGACCTGTAACAATGAGTCATTGTTACAGATCTAACAAATAATATTTTTTTTATGTATGCGATGTGTTTCATAAATTCCTTTTGATAAGTTAGCGTAGACGGCACTGCTTCTCGCGTTTCGCTTGGAGTAGGAAAAACGGCACCGAGATTCGGACTCTGATAATAATGTCTGATAATAATGCCTATCACATTGTATAGTGAAAAATGAAAAAATATTTCAAGAAATTTATTGTTTAAAATCTTCTCAGAATTCTCAATTAATAACGCCAGTTTTTCTCTTTCCAACATATATCTTATTTATTAATTCCGACATATGAAATATGTTAATTGACATATGAACTCGTAGATCATAAAATCTTTACAGACGCAACGAGTCATAATGTATGAATAAAGAAAACATTTTCAGTATTGTTATAGATATCATCGATTTGTATCTTTTTTTGCTATTTACATTTGAGAAAAACGCGATTCATTGTTGTGTCAAATTATTATAATATGAAAATATTGGAAACGCAGTTGCATATGATTAATCAACGTTGTTAAATAATGCAAAAATATGTACATTTTTTTTCTCGACGCATGATCAACTATATCGTGTTAATGCCGTAATGACGTAAAACATTTACATATGTTTGGTTTTTATTACGTCAACTTCTAATTAATACATACTAAAAGTAGCATAATAACATTAATGTTGTAATTTCCCAGTAACGTTGTAATGTTGAAACATTGCTGCAATGTTGCTGAAATATTCCAAAATGTTTCTTGCTTACTGGGTTCACACTCAACAATATAATATAACATATAATATTACATTACTGAGTGTGCGAAATTATAATATTAATGTTATACATATATATATATATAATATATATAATTTTTAGTTAGTGTTGACTGTGTTGTTACTATAATTCAGCAACTTTTTCATAGCAAAAATTAGTTAAAGTTTCTAAAAGGCTTACATAACATTGAATTTAACATTGAACATTAAAGATTTTTGAGGAATCGAGTTTCTCAAAAAATAAATTTTTTAAATCATCTTCGCAAGCAAATGAATTTAACGGCAAAGACGAGCACAATCGATTCATAATCGCGTTAACGTAACTTAATTTATCAAATCACGTGTATATTTCAGCAAAGTATGTTGCTACCACAAGCCTTAGGCAATCGCGCGTTTGGTTTGGTTTCAGTTTTATCCAATTGAAGATCGAGGCAACGAAGTCATCGCGCGCTTTCTCAGGCGTTACTGCTTCGATCCTCCGTGTCATTTCATCAACGCAATAACGTGCGTTAAGATTTGCCTTCCTACCTAATTGTGCGAATTTCCGTCAACTGCGATTAAAGTCCTGTCGGCGGAGCAATTCTTCGACGAGATCGCTAACAAAATGGTTTGGGACAATGGGCTCTCGGTGAAAGAGGTGACGGAAATGAAGAAGAAAACGCCGCGGTTTCCTTCGCGCGAGCGGAACTTCGCGATGAGAAGACGCGGCCCTCGCAGATCCTCCCTGATCATCGGAGGGGCATCGCCGATCGGCGCCCCTCCGATCGAGCCGCAGGACGTCGCGGAACCTGATCGTCGCACGTACGAGGATCCATGCAGCAGCGATTGTAACGTGTAAGAATTTATTTTATTTTATCGATGCGTGCACGAAGCCGCGTGATTTGTCGCTGTTCAACTCAATCTGTCGCATGAAAATGTGCATGCTTATGAGAGTACATTGAGTAAATTGAGTTTTCGACAAGATACAAATACATAAGTTGGGCACACATAAAACAGATATTATAGATATTATCTGATCGAGATAATGATCGATATAATTGATATCGTAATTTCGATATAAAATTATCTAAAAACCGATTTTTATAATTAATACATCATATGCGAAATTTTTTCCCATATATAATGCACTTACGTCAAATATATTCTGTACTATAATTAGTCATGAGATGTTTTATTTAGATGTTTTATAAAAATAGAATTATCTTGTAATTTATCTAATAAATTTTTTTAAACGGAGGACCAATGAAATTCGAGTAATGAAATTATACGAAAGCTTTTTATATTCAAATCATATAAATATGTAATAATAAAGAAAATGATCGATATTAAAGGAATTAACGCAAAGGTTATTAAACCATAATAAGACAAAATATGAAGGTTGCTTATAAAAAAATTTATGCGAAATGACAGTGCGGTTACTAAGGATAAATTCGACTCTTGCGATCTCGCACGAATTATACGATCAATAATTAAGAGGCGGAACGTGCAACAAATTATCTATGTCGCGTAACAATTTGCTGGTTGACGGCGGCGACGACAGCAACAGCGACCGTCGAGATGAATTATCGTCGTGAGAGAAAACGAGATATCGTTCGCGCATAGAGGCCGACGGCTGTCCTTTCGTTGATTTAATGAGGTCATTAACGAAACATCCTCGTTATACTGGGCGTCGGGGGACAGTAACCTGTCCGTTTTTTCACGGTTCATAAGCTCGCGCGGTGATTTATCGACGACGACAGTAGCGGAAGATGAGCTTCTTCAGACTGTTCCTCGTATACGCGGCTCATCGGATTCATACGATCATCGGTCGAGCGACTAATCCGTTCGCAGACCCATGATTGCAGATCTGCATGAGCGATCATAAATTCTCACGGAATCATCGCACGTGTCTTCGTTAGGACGACGCCGCAATGGACCGCTTTGATCAGCTAAGCGTGCATCACTCGTGGGCGGATGTGATAGGCGAGATATTGCCTATGGTAGTTGAGCTAAATCGCAAACTCACGAACTCTCGATAAATGGGAAATACAGAGGAGACGTCTTCTGCTTGATCGTGTTGAGTTGGCACGTCACGGAGTTTATTCCGAATTATTTTGGTCGAGCCATATATATAATAAGCGCGTGTTGAGAACGAAATTCATCAGAACGCTTTAAATCACGGCTGATTTGTCATTTTAATGATTGAAACGATTTGTAGAACGTCAATACAAAGAAAATCTGCGTAGCGAAGAAGATATTTTGAACTGAAGAAAAATAGTAAACAAAATAATGGTGAAACAATAAAAATAGATATAATGTGAAAAAAGATAATTAATAATGTTATTAATAAAAGAAATAAAATATAATAAACTGTATTTTTGAGTATTATTAAAAAGGCATGTAAAATAAATCGTCTTATATTATTTATTTTTATATTTTTATATTTTCTTATAAAAAATATCTTTTTCAAAATATTTCACAAAAAATGAAATTAGACGTTACAGATATTGCAATAACTATATTTTATCCGAAGATCAGAAATAAATTGAAAAAAAATCGAGGATATTTAATATTACAAATAAATATAATAATAAATGGAAATTACATCGATAAGAATAAATCAAATAAAAGAAAGAATCTTATTTTCGGGTTAAATATTACATATTCAATGAAATCACGTTGAAGTTATTCATCGTGATTACAGGAGTCTCTTAATGTTTCTCAGGTTAATTATTTAAAAATTATAATCCCCTAAAATCCGATTAAAATCATTCTTTTATATCTTTTCACGTTCCTTCCGTATTTATTTATATGTTAATGGTGCAACATCTGATGTACTCCTAAATCTTCTCTTACGACAGACTTTGAAATATCTTAAATCGACCTGTCCGAGCTCCGCATATATATAATCTCGCATTAAGCCTTTCAGGCATACGTATTTGCGTAATACGAATCGCATGAACATGATCTTATTAGTAGGCAAGTTTCAGAAGCAGAAACTTCATAAGCGATCTTTCACGATGCTCCATGATAAGTTACACCTGTGAGATCAACACATTTGTGGTCGATAACAAAATTCGATCGATGGCCTTATAAGATTTCGTATTGCGTCGCTTTAAATTGACGAACATGCATAACTCTTATTAAAGTTGCGCAATGTGCATACACAATGTTCCCTTCTACGCTTGAGGATCGAGTATTGAGTACAAGTACACGGCCATGAGAACTTTAAATTCAATATAATCAGATAAAAACTTATGAAATAATGTGCATATATATGTATATACATAAAAAATGCATTAATGTTTATATTAATATTGATTAATTTTAATCTCAATGTAGTTCAACTTCAATACAATTTAACTTATTTGTTATCTTCTTTTAGTTCTAAGCATTAGAAAAAGATAAAGTGTAAATTAAACCAACATTGAAGTTAATCTACATTGGCAGAAATTGGTCTAAAAAATTTTTAAACTGTATTTAAAAAATAGCTAAATTAAGAATATACAGGATGGTCCACGAAAAGTGCTACAAGTCATTACTTCTTATAATATAGTATATGTCAAATGAAAAATATGTTCAAACAAAAGTTTTGTGACTTCAAGGGAAACACAAGATGAAACTATTGGTTTGACCCAGACTTTCAGAGATAGTAGCTCGTAACACTTTATGTGGGTTACCCTGTACATAAGTAACAGTTTCTTTTTCTAAAAATTACAAAGCTGTGTATAAACATGTTACAATTAATATTTCTACATTTACGTATACACGTTCACACACAGTACTGACATATGTTAATTTTATCTTAAGATCGATTGCAGTTTTAGCTACATATAGTATAAAGAAGCATGTTGAACATATAGAATTATATAAATATATTTCTGTGAATCATGAACAAGAGTAGGGAATACTGTTGCGGTCCCGCTAAATAGAACGGTTAAATATTAATTAAGTTGGCTATTTAAAAGGAAGGCCAACTTCAACAAAGTCGCACGTGCCACACGTTCCAAGTTTACTCGAAAAGTTAGTTGCCGTTTACTCACCACATACGCGCGATGTCAAAATCTCGGAAGATAAATCTTTGTGCGTTCGTGAACCAGAATAAGTTGCGGACTCATTGCCAAGGTGATCTGTCCGGCAAGTCCGATGTTCTCTGTATAGATTGCTGTTTGACTCTCGATTCTATTGAAGTTCATATCCATTGAAATACTATCTAGAAAGATAATAAACAGCCAAAAAGCGGAAAATTTTCGGGACTGAACCTCGGATTGCGCAAAATAGAGAAGCATTTATGAAATTTTTTAATGTTATAAATTATGTGAATGCTAAATGGAAATACTAGACTGATAAACTCAAATTGGCATCCAGTACAAATAAATCTTAAGATAATATACAATATTATTTAAATAGGATTTATTTTATATTTTTAGAAACGAAAACATGGACCTCTTTGAAACATATAACTAGCAATGCTAATGTGACTTCTAGATTTTTATTTTGTTTTAATATGATTGTACAGTTTCCGAAATAATTTATACACTTTATATTGTTCCTTTCAATTATAAATAATAATTTATTATTAATTATTAAATTGTAATATTACTATTATAAATATTACGAAAGTAAAAAAGCATAATTGGTACATTCAAGATAATTGCAAAAACATAAAATAAGATTTATATATTAAAAGAAAACGTAATTGCGCTCTTGTCCCGAGAGGCCAAGATCTATTATTGTAATTCAGTTGTTAATGATGCTGCTAATCATTGTTAGTACTACTGGAATTACTTGCGAGCCGTGTCTCGTAAATCTCGTACATCGACCAAGGTGTACGTCAAGTCTAGCAATGATATGTTGCATTTACATCCTATCTCGAAAGTTAGTCGAAAAGGTCTGCCAAAACCTTGTCAAGTCACGTGCGACAGAATTACGCAGCTACACTGCCGAACTTGCTGGGCTAATGTGCTCGCGCATCGGATTACTCATCAAAGTTCCCTTACGTAAACCCGAACGAATTAAATGCTCGGACGTCTTCCCGTCGAATGTCGCAAATGTGACGCAAATTTTTGAATACGCAATCCGCTGCCATTTATCACGGAAACTTGGTCAATGTAGGATTCCTCTGAAACCATTTAATATGGCTTGCTTAACTTCCACATCGTTAACGACGTGAAATCTGATTAATTTTTAAGCGATATGAAGTTAAGTATCATTTTTAAAGAATTATTTTTCATATATGTATATTTATAAAAATATACATTATATATATAATATATATATAATAATTATATATTTACAATCTATTATACATATACACATATAAATGTATAATTATATATATCTTATATAAAATATATAATATATAAAAAATATTTCACATCGGTAGATGTTTATAACAAGAATTTAATTTGAAATGTCTATGAGTTTACCAATTAAAAACTCGATAATGTTTGTTTTGGATCAAAGTCTTAATATTCACATCAAAAATTGTTTTTGGAGATAATGAGACAATTTCGATGCTCATGATGATTTAGTTTACGGACTTATTGCGAAGCGTATAATTACGTGCACACGCACTAATTAACGTGCATCTGCCAATTAAATTTTCTGAGTATTTCTTACAGTGTTAGCACGACGACTAACTTTCGCGCATTTCTTCGCGTTTCAATCCGCAATATCACGGTTGGTAATTTTGTCGTAGCGAAACGCAGAGACAAGCTGGTCAATAAAATCTGCTGAAGAAATTCCCGCTGGGACAAGGATTGCGAAAAAAGAAGAAAGAAAATTATTATACTAACAATCAAGTCACGAGAATTGCTCCAAAAAAAGAAGTTGAGTAAAAAAAGGAAATATGAATATACTTAGATATCTATATTAAATTTTTTATTTTAAAGATAATCTTTGTTATTATAAATAATAAGATTGACGTGAAATAAATATTATCGAGTTTTCAATTGATAAACTAATTACTTTATTTCTTTCTCTTTCTCGAAGAAACGTTATATATTGATTTAATATTTCTACATAATTCTCCATTCAATATAAACTTTGATTTATTTAGGTTCTATATTGATTTGTTGTTGACAGTGAAACTACATATTTGAAATAAGAAGTGAAAAAACAGGAATTTTATGTTATTTAATTTCTTTTATTTTTATTCTTCCTTATACAATCTTTTTTTTTTTATAAAACATATCTACCAGATAAAAAACCATGTAGAAATTTTCTTTTGTTGAAATTTCTTAACCAATTTACTCTTGGCATGGCATGATAAACGTTTCTTCGCCAAGAAAGCGCGCCAGGACTTTTACGTGCTCTCTCTGTTTAAAGATAATAAAATCCTTTACGATTAAAGTGGCGGCGGCGACGAGAATCGCATCGCGCACTGCAATCTTTCTTCAACGTGTAACGTTTTACAGCGAGTTAACAAAACGACTGTAATTAAAGTTACTGGGAACATTAAAGTGATTGGCTACTGGCTCGGAATCGTGCAAATAACAACGAACATCAATATGGAGTTAGTAATGCCATAGATTTCAAAGTCGTAGATTTTATTTACTTTCTACTATAAACGAATTACTTTATATTTTTGCAAGTATGAAATATTGTGAAATTCCCTTTCAGGAATAACTATAAGTATGATTTGGAGTTGAATATCAATTGCAACATACTTTGCATACATGGACCGATGCTTAAATTGTATATTTCGCATCGCAAGTAAAATGAAGCAACTTAAATATACAAGTTCAATATTAATAAGAGAAGTTAAAAAGAGTGTTGCATATCCAAAACCGGATTATAGTCACTAAAAAATCTTTTTTTTTATGATTAGGTCATCTTTTCTAAACTTGTGCAAAATTTCATATTTAAAAAATTTTACATTTCCTTTGAAATAAATACCTAAATACCAAGAATATTTAATTATACGTGCATCTAAATAGAGATTGAAAGTTTTGAAATGTTATAGTGTCATTTTACATGGCATGTTACACTCATTGGATCGATGTTAAACGTCAATCTTGCAACATGATTCTTATTAAAATACATATTTCTCTGTTATTCTTGTTCATTTCAAATCCAGAATTTTTTATCAAGGATAGTAACGATAAATTTGCAATCTTAATATAAGTAATTAAATTAAAGTGTTAATATAATATAATGTAATTATCCCTTATATATAATACGATTGGGTCATTTGTGTCTTTTCTTTTTTTTTTAAATACACAATTTTCTAAAGATGTTAAAATATATGTAAGAATCACTTTAAATTTTTATATACTTATAAAAATTGACCCAAATATGTTGAATGATCATGCATGTGAATAAAAGATCGGTCTCATAGTAAAAATGTATTTGTGTTGTATTAAAGGATTATACACAAATATCTGCAATTAAATAGATTTTGTAATTATCTAATATAAATATGAAAATCATCTAGAAGGAGTAAAAAGAAAAATCGCGATCAAAATTGTATTTGTCCTAATGTTTTTTTCAACAACCCTTAACAATTACTTACAGTAAATAAATATTTACTCGGTAAAAATGATAATTAAATCAAATTAATGGTCCTGAACCAAATAAATATATTTGGATTAAGTTTATTCGAACAAATATTTATTAAAATTTAATACATTTCTTTTCAGTGTAGTTAAATTTTATCAAGAGACTAACAGTTTTCACAAACAATTTACAAATCATTTTTTTCTAAAACAGGCACAATTATTTCTTAATAGAAAGAAAACAGAAAGAAAACAAATCAAAATATCTTTTTCAAAATTTGTTCGATTTATTCACTGCATTGAGCGCTCACGGAATGAATCTGACGTTTCTGGATTACACGAGGAGAGGGACACGCATAATGCAACAGTTGCATCGTCATCCAGTGAGATTCCCTTCTGCTTGACGCGTCGTCGCATCAAGCAGACGAGTCTCATTTGCGCCAAATGTTCCGGAGCCCTTCGTGAACGCCCGATCGAGGTTTGCAAGCTACCTTGCGATACTCGTTCGAGCATAGTGGGAGCTTTAGCTAAGCTTTTCGACCACGAGCGACGAACGCGATCGTAGTCGCGCTTGCGCCATCATGATGGCGCGCTGTTTCTCGCAGTCACCCGGTATTAACTATAGGTACGCACCTACTGACGTTGTCGTCGTCACACCGCGTGGTGCCAGTTTGAAGCATGCTTCTCTTGCGGATGCACTCTTACGTGACGCGCGTGGCATAGTTTCGTGGCATTGCGTTTCTTCGTGTCGAATTGGACGTCAATTTTCCCAGATGCGATGTCGGAAAACGATTTTATAGCTCGCAATCGATGATTCTGGGAAAATGACAGTGATGTTAAGAAAGACTTGGTTTTCCATTTACATCGGGATCTACGAAATGTACACTGACAGCTAGTTAGAAAACTTATGATGAATTTGATCACTCATATTGCATTGAATTAAAGGCTATTTTATATAAAGTATCTAAATGCAGTGGGTATATAATATAACTAACTTTGACAACGAAATAATAACGTATAGTCTGCTAAATAACGTGATGATATTATTACTAGGTATTTAATCGTTTAAAATATTTATACGCTTTTACATTTAACTTTGCTTCCGTTTGTGTAATAATTTTTAGTACATAGCTAATCTAGTGTAATGCAAGTGAATTCGTTATTAATCGCAGAGAAACTGCACATATTTTACGTGTAATAACATATAATGAGATAATTACAATTTGCTAAACGTCTAAACGCGTGCCATAATATATGATGTATTATATGTGAGTGCACGTGTTTGTCTTCGAGAATTTGAATCATGATATGATTCAGACGACTTTGGTATCGATGCTTATCACTATAAATAATAAAATATTTTGTTATCACTTAACATTTATTTCTCGATAAATACAAAACGTAGGTAATAACTGCGTTTGAAGAAATTGTAAAATTTTTTAAATGAAAGAAATCTTTTACTCAATTCATTATTGGATGCAGAATACATCTTTTTTTATTAAGTTCCATACGTTCTGAGACCATTGTCATTATAACGTCATGAAGGATTGCCGTAAAATGAAAACAGCTTCATATTTATCTTATAATAATCGTCACGATTATTTCGATTACTAGGTCGGTTTCTTCTGTTTATAGGATATAAAGCAACAGTAGTGAGGAAAGACTTAGTTAGGAAAGACGATTAGTCAGACATCACGACTTTCCCCGTTTCATCTTAGGAGAACGCCCGAGATATTTCGTGCGAGACGTGGAGAAGCTGCGTTTTATCGTGCGTTATTGCGTCTATTTCCGACGAGGACTATTACTGGCGTTTATATATAGCGTGCATTTATCTAATTAATAGCTATTAGCCGCGCGGCCTCTGGTTCTCGGTCGACTTGTCGGCACGATGTTGTGCTAAGTCAAAAGCTTCCGGGCGCCTTCTTCCGCGCCGACACCTGTCAGTTCAACCGAGCAATTTACACACCGCTATGCGCATCGAGTGATCTACGAACTTGTGACCTGATGAAAAATACATCAAAAATATTTTCGTAGATTTTAATGATGCTATCGTACGACGACATCGTTTCTCTTCCTTTTCTTATGAACCTTAATATTTATTATTCTAACTTATCCTGTGTGATTAGATACAATCCAGGCCAAAAGTTTGGAAAATATTGACATTTTATAAAATAGTGACATTTTTAGAATTATAATTCAAGACTAGATCTCGAATTATATTTCTAAGAATATTGTTTATACACGTCTCCTTGGAATGTGATGTTCTTGCACTATAATTATTGATTATTGCGAATATTACCAAAGCCTCAGTCAGTAGTCGAATTAGGAGGATGTTCGCACGGAATACGGGAGATCTGGGCTGAGGTAATATTTTTCGCAATAAAATTATTCGTAATTTTCAAATGTCTTATTAACAATCGAATTATTATTTATATATGATGCTTATTATCATAAAAATTATTAAATTACTTGTCAATTTAATATGTGACATTAATACTCCAGTTCTGTTTATGATTGCGTTTCAAGACTGAAAAAGATTTCAATGCACGGTTTGAATAATATATAAATGTACACCGAAATATTTACACACTAAGAAGGTCCGCTTTGATCCAAAACAGGATTTTTCTTTCTTAATTTGACTCTTTTTTAAAATTACTCAATTAAATATTCATAACATTGTGTTTTTTAAATAATAATTCTTTAGATCTAGTAATTTTGTTATTAAAACTAAATTATTTTTTAAAATAATATTGTTATGGATATTTAAATAAGTAATGAAAATGTCAATTTTTTAGAAATGTTTCGAAACTTTTGGACGTGGAATGTATATTTCATAGATGAGCATAATTCTCATTTAAAGAAGTGAAAGATACTATATTTCGAAATGCTTTTTGTACCATTTTTGGTAGCGATATATGTTGCATTTTGCGGACGATTATTGTTCCATACATGTATCAAGATATGCCGAGAGCCTAGTTTGAGATTTTACTCTTGGCAGAGCGAATCTGTGACTGACTAACGGGCATCCTCTCTACCACGATGATTCACCTGCGGACGAAATAGCCATTTTCCAGGTAAAGCCGTTTCCGTGATGGAAAAGCATACGTGCCCCATTAAATAAACGTTATTGCTCTCGATTAAAGCAATCCATTAATTCACTGGGTGCGTGCCGCGTATAGGTACCGCCTTTTCTTATTTACGTCAATCCGCCTTTATATAGTTTTCATCGACGCCGGCATATTTTATTCAGCGCGTGCAATTGTGCAAAAATAGCAATTCGAATTAATACATTTCTTCTGCGAATCATGGAAAATGTTAACATCGAAGAGCTCATGTTCTCTTGATTGCGTTTTTGCAATTGAATATTGTGGGAATATTACACGCGGTCGTTAGCAGTTATCTTAATCGTGCAATTCCTTTTTAAAGAGAAACAGATTAAAAAAGAAATTGTAATCTACTTTCTAAATGTAAATCACAATTTCTTTTTTAAACTAATTTCGAGAAACAAGCAAGTATTGAATATTTATATATATTTTAGTTCCAAAATATAACATTAATGTAATCCTAATTACTAATATAATTTAAGCAGTGTATGTTAAATATTTAAATATCAAAATCGATATTTTATAAAAATTTTAAAAATAAATTTACTATATGTAAAATATTATTCATTATTTCCAGCGACTGAAAAATGACGACAAAAAATTAATTTACAATGAATTTAATTTAATGTAGAATCATAAAGAGTTATCTATGTCAACAATCAAAAAATTTCATTATTTTAGCGTCTAAAAATTTTGCCATTTTTTTGACAAATCAAAGAGAGAGAAGTTGACCGCATTCCGCTATCTTCACTGTCAGATTTATCGGGATAATCTGCCAGTCGGACAGCACATGGCACTTCGATATTATTCGCTTAACATGTACATGAGAAACCACATGCGATCATGAACACGTTCCTTAAACTATCTTGCAAGTCGATCGTATGTATCGATCGAAAGATTAGCTTCACGATCTGACATTCACATTTTTGAAAATTACTCGAAGTCATCTGACAATATATTGCTAGATAATAAATATATTTGATGGGCAATGAAATACTTTTTAAAGATATGAAAAAATAAATTTCAAAACAGTAAAATATACAAATCAATTCTTATTATTATCAATGTAATTCTTTTAACAGACACTTAATAATAATAATTAAATAAAAAATTAATTACGAATATTTTAAAAGCTACAGTATATTAAATAACAATAAAATTAATCAGAAGTAACTTGAAAATATCTTTATATGTAAGAAGCATAACATAATAAAAAAATCAGATTTATTTGTAAGGATTTTCGAACCATCCAGTCATTACTCATGATGTAATTCAAAGTACTTACTTAATCGGGTCAGTTCATGCATGTTCAGTAAGAGAGAGATAAGAGAGAGAGAGAGAGAGAGAGAGAGAGAGAGAGAGGAGGGGTGAAAGGATGAAACTGATCAAACGAGGCTGCCCTCGAAACGTCAAATAAATGGCTTATTAACTTGGCCAGCAGTCAATCTTATGATTGACGATTTGATTTTTTTTAATGTCAAGAGGGTTTCGATCTCTGCTCCTCCGAATCCTTTTTCATGCGTTATAACGGGAAAGGGAGGGAGGGCTTTTCTCACTATAAATAACCGGATGACTGTGAATCGCGGTGATTTCCGCAATGAAAATAAATTCAACGATATGTATGTGCGTATGTATGAGCGAGCGTTTCTCGTTCTCCCGTCGTGCACGACATGCGCATAGCGGAGCTGCAATTATTTTCACGAAGACAACCGGCACCCACTCATCCCTGATCGTAAAATAAACCGCGAAAATCGATTTGCCTAAATTATAAACTACGCTCACGATGCATGACACTGACATGGTGTTTGCATTATGATGTCCACGCGTCTCGTTTAATGCGAAGAGATAAACCAGATTATCTTACGCGAAACGCATCTGATAAGTGTGCTCGACTTTCTTAAGTATTCTCACAGCTTACGATGTATTCTGTATCCAGATAACGGATGCGGCCACTATCGCAATTACATTTTCCATTTTTTTGCAACTAATTTGCTGTGTTTGCATGTGTAATATCTATTACTATTATGTATTCATTTTTTTTTTGTAATATTCTATTATATTTTCTTTAATAATTGGTCTTTAATTAGTCTGTAAATATTTTTGAAAAGATGAAATATGTCTTTTTCGTTAAACATTACATTAATTATTAAATTTCTCGACATCTTATATTTATTTTTTTAAATATTTATCATTTTATATTTATTATATTATGTTTATTATTATATATTTATATTTATTATTATTTAAAATACAAAAGACATATTTTGTGTACCTTACATTACATTTTCAAAAAAGGAATTGGAAAATCTTATTCAGTAGTTTTCGAAAGATATTTTTAAAAAATTTGAGAACATATTACAGCTAAATTAGAAATAATAAACTTTATATTATATACGAATGTATTTCTTATAGAATATATTGCCAAATTTAGGATTAATTGGATACATTTTTTTATCCCTAAGCTATGACTCGTTTTCTTCGGGCACATCGCAGTAATTTTAACAACAGACAACTTTGATGACTGTCATCTTTTAATTAATGGACTACGAATAATAGAATTATCTTTAAAAATCATCCCCAAATGACACTCTTTGTGCTATCATAAACTATCTTGTTTATTTTGGGGATCCAAGTTGATTAATCAAGATAAATAAGCTCAGTTTTGAAAGAAATTAGTATCTTTGAAGACAATAATGAAGAAAATGAAAGTGACAAAAAAAGAAATAAAAAAATGATGCCGATTGCCGAAACGACATCCTGAACGAGCGACTGCAGAGGCGTCACACGACGCCGACCTTACTTTCGGGGCCGAACTTGGGTCCGACGAGGATGAGCCCGAAGGGACCCGGGAGCCAGGATGGCCCGAAGATGGAGGTGCGGGTGTCGTGCGTGCCGACGCCCGGCGCCGAACCGCAGGATATCCGCGTTCGTATACCGGAACCGAAAAAACGGCCCATGAGCCCACCTCTTCTCGAGTCCACGATGCGAACCAGGTGTCCGTCGGTCCCGGAGAAAGACTTCTACCGGAAGACCTCGTCCTTGGAACGGCGGGACCGGTATCCAACTCTGTCCGGCACGGAGATTAAGCGGGGCCTTATGTCAAATTCCGCAGAGCCACTACAAACACGCAGACGGAATCCCATGTTGGACCGGAGGAATCGATATCCGACTATCACTGGTGCGGAACTCAAACGGAGTTTGGCGATTGGCAAATGTCCTCTCGAGGACGGTCTGGATCTCAGCTTAGCACCGTGGCCCGGCATGAAATGGGCCTGCGTTCGAGTGCTGCATCTCTACTGCAAGGTGTTCGACCAGTTCGAGCTGTTTGAGCTGATCGTTAGGTAATTGCATGTGGTGGCTATAATGACATGCCTGATTTGATAAACATGGCTCGTATAAATCAAAAGTGTGTACAATTGTGTGTACAATTGAATCTACCTCATATTATTAACATGTTATTACATTCACAAGATTTTCATTATCTTCACAACGTACTAAATTTTAGATTTAAAACTCTTGCCGATTTCCTGCAGCCGTTTTGGATCATGATGTCAGAAGCAAGAAACATACATAAAGAAAATTCTTGCAAATTACATTAAAATATGAGTATTTTTAATAAAACAACAGTTAGAATTGATAGAACAGATTTGTAAAATGTATTAAAAATTCCCTTTATATGCCGGTAATCAATAAATAACTATATATTTTAAACTGAATTATGTCTAATTAAAAAATGAAACAAATTATATATACAAGTTATATATGATCTGTCAAATTGAGATAAATATAATTTTATTCTATTTTGGAATAAAAGGAGAATTCAATACAATATAGAATATATTTTACACATATATTCTATCAAATGCAAATATTGTTTTATTGAAAAATATTTCTATTTTAATATATTTTTGCAAGAATCTTCATGTTATTTTGTCTCTTATGTGTTTTTTCAATTTGATGGCATCAATCTGAAGATATGTGGTGAGTGATCAGGAGCTTTAACTTTCCGAAGCTGACCAAAACTATAACATAATTATTGATGCTGAATCTGTAAGATCTATTTAATTTACATGTTAATTGAAAGGATTAATTAATTTCGAAAAACAAAAATGACAAATCTCATATAGAAAAGAATGAATACTAAATTTTTGATAAAAATAATCCAAGTTTACAGATGTAACGTTATGAAAATTAAATCGTTTGACATTTTTTATAAAGTGATGTATAATTAAATAAGTCCAATAGATCCGCTGTCAATTCCAGACGGTTAAAGCAATCGTTAGAAAAATATTGTTAATTACAATATTGGGAAAACTTCTATTTTTCTTTTATTAAATTATTCATAAAATGATCACACAAGATAAGACTAAAAAAATCAATTAGTTAATATAAAATGAAACGTGACATTTATAATCATATCTAGAAAATTCTTCTAACAATAAGATCTTTTTCAATATTCTAAAAAGAGAATAAAAGTGCTTCTTTTAAAAATCTCAATCAAAGTTAACCTTTTGATTCCATTGAATTCCTCGGAATTGCTAACCGGATTTGTTTACGAAAGATTTTACATGGTTCGATCCACCAACGTGGCTTTTAGGAGATCGCTAAAGCCCAGTGAATATAGCACGAATGCAATTAGCTGCGTTAGTATCTATTAGGCGAAGCTTCTAACAGTTTCCCCAGTGCTTTACGATGGAAAACGACGGGCAAGCAGCGCCAAGCCAAACCCAACCAAATGATTTATGTTGGACTACGTTTGTAGGTTAACGAAGTTGATTTTTCACGCTGCCACGTTTGCTTGCGCGAACCAGATTTTATCAAGCACGCAGCTTCTCTCGCCTCTTCTTTTATCATTACACAAGATGCAAAGATTATTATCATCTGTCCTATGTATGATTTTCTAATATTACAGAAATAATTTTTTTCTTTAAGATCAGATCTTTTATAACACGAAAAACGCTTTTCATCTCCCTTTTTTCTTCTTGTTTAGTCGCATTAATGTAAGTCGATAGTATGGCATGTTGCGTTTTTATTCTACCCTTTCGATTTTCGTGTTTCTTCTTTGCGCGTTCTCGACATATTTTACGCCTCTGTAAAAAAAAATCTCTCGTGAAATTTATCGTGCTATTTCGTGCGTCACGTCTGCTACTTATAAAATTAATTTGCCATATCGATATCTGATATAAACCCAAAATAAAATTCCTCTTTGAGGTTTTTAAGTCTCGAGTATTGAATCATAAAGTAAATTGAACACTTGGCAGGAGATATATTATCGCAAGTAAATAACGAATTTCTAAAAATGATAAGAAGTAGTTCTGCGTGAACTTCTATAAAAAAAAAGTTACCGTCTACTAAAATTTATTGTCAAATTTATGGTCTCTAAAAATAGGAAATGATAAAAAATGGATATATCATAAATTTAGTAATATATTTTATATTCATTTATTTTTTGTTTACATCCGTGACTCATCGAGCGTTTGACTTTTTTGCCATAACTAGGTAAGAGTTAAAAATAAAAAAAATTTCGAATGTGTTTGCGATTAATATCGGCGATAAGTGTATATGCGCGCAGCGATCGTCGACGTGAATTGGAATGAATTACGATCCACGTGCAAGTATAACATTACACACGTTCACCGAATTAACGAGGCGTCAACATTAATTTGCATCCAACCTCGCGTAAAATATTGAAACGCGTTCGACAAGACACGAGATTAAACCTAGCTGTAACAAGGGCATTGAGGAAGCGAACGAACGGATGCCTTCTGTAGGATCTACGAGAATTTTTTTTTATAGCGCAGGATTCCGTGAAACCGCGAGTTATGGTTCGTTAGCAAATAAGATGATTGCACGACTGACATTATCAACGTGACATTATGGACATCGCCAATGATACCCAGGAGACGTTTTCCACGATGAGAAGTAATCGTCCTTGACATCCTGCATTTTTATGTATTATTGTTCTTGCCTTTTATCGATTTTAAAATTTTACATTTATATATTTTACATTTTTATATTTAATAACAGGAAGTTATAAAATATAGAATTAAAAGAGAATTTATTATTTTATAAAGCAGATTATTTTTATATTTATATGTAATAAAAATATTTTATAAATCAAACATTTAATAAAAAGGTACATTAAAATAATAAAAATAGTTGAAAACTTGCGGAATTTTAATATATATGTTATTTTGGTATATGTAATACATAATCGAGAACTGTAGTATGTAAAAATCATACAGAAAAGAAATTAAATAAATACAATAAAATATCTACTATTGCATATTAATAATTTATAAGTAAATCTTATTTACAATTTAAATAATAGCATACGTACTTACAAATAAAAATACATCATACATTCAAAGTGAAACTAATAACCCATTAAGATTGATTGCTATAAAAACTAAATAAAAATTTGTATTTTGAATAAGTAAGGCAAGGAATAAATTACTATTAAATGCTATAAAGGGTGTTTTTTTAAGCCCGATAAATTTTTTTAATATAGATAGAACTTAAAATTGTAAAAACTAACACAAAAATTAAATTATAATCAAAAAATTTTTTTTAGTCGAAAGATCAATGCATGGCATTAACATTTGAAAATGATTTCGGGCATATGGCCACCGCGGCTGTTTAATTTAATTTTTTGTTTTATTTTTTACAATTTCAAGTTCTATCGGGCTTAAAAAAACACCCTTTATATTAATTTTCAATGAATGTTCATTTTTTCTTTACGCCAATGAGTCCTAAAATGAAAACAAAAAGCACGAGAATAAGAAAGAAAAGAATAAACTCTTACCTACGTGATAATTCGAATCCTTATCCAACTGCTATCGTGTACAAAGCATAGATATAGCTGCGAGAGAGAAGGTCCCCTCGCATTAATGGCAAGGGTCTCGGCGGCCTTGGAACCGACATCCGGAAGGGTGCGGTAAAGCTGTGATAAACGTCCGGCGCAAATGCATCCCCTTGATTATACGATCGCCGTTCGATACAGTACTAATATCGATCCGAGGCCTTTCGCGCGCTCTTTTCGCCAGTAAAAATTTCCTGTCGCACCCACGCGTTATACGTATATACATGGAAAGAATGATTTGGCTGATGTATCTAGAAATTTAATTAGAGATGCAAATCTGAAAATAATTTTGTTAGATTATCAAAATAATTAAGTAAAACGCTCAGGCTGATTGCTGGAATGTCAAAAGTTTTTTACAGTATTACTTGTCATGCTTGAGTTTTCTATATAATTGTTTTGATGGTCCGGCAAAATTATTTTCTGTATCTACCTACTCTCTATAAATTCTTCGGAGTAGAATCTCACTTTAAAAAGTGAAAATTGAATCAATCTTGAAAAAGCGTGTCTCAATTTTTAAAAATGAGATTCCATTCCAAAGAATTTAGAGAGTAGGTAGATACAGATCTGAAAATATACTTTTGCTGGATATCATCCATCATAGCGACAGTTGTTGTCCTCATCTTTTTATAATATCTTAATTAATATTACACTTAATCAATTACTTAATTAATTAACGCGTCAATGGCGTTTAGTTCCGTAGCATGATAAAATAGTAATTAGTAAAATGATAATAATTGTCGCAAAGCTATTCGCAAATATTTAAAGTTAATGTAGCAACGACTAATAAAGCATCGTGGTAAAATTAAAGAGAAAATATAACGCAAATTCCAAAATGAAAAAAATTGTTGGCACTTGGCCTAATTATGTGATTATCGACACACAAACGTGACACATGTAAAGGTAATAAAACTTTATTGGGTACCTCATCACAGCGCACCATGTCTTAATAAAGGACACACAGCAAATATTTATCAGAGAACTTCTTTCCTTGGACGAAAAAGATTTAATTGAAAAAAGTTTTAAGTCGAGATCTTACATGTAATATTTATATCCGTCTGTCTTGAATAGTGAAAAAAATTTTTCATTGCACACGCATAGAAGATCTGATTCTTAATAACAATGTTTTTTTTTCTTCTTTTCCAGAAAAAACTGCACTAGCTGTAAATGTCCGCGCGAGGCCCACGATGTCTGTCACGAAGAATGGGTGTCCGTCAGATCCCGTTTGGGACTTAAGGGCGATGAATCGAACGGACCTATCGGAGTGGATCCGAGAGAAAAAGGTCTCGCTTGGGTACCTCCTGGACTTCCATCGCATAAGGTGAAGTTTTTTCTTTGTTTACATTTTTGTAAATTGAAAACGAGCATTAAAATAAAATTTATACAAATTATATACAAATTAGTACATATATTATACATGAAGAAAGAAATATCAAGAGAAGTTGCTATGTAGAAAGTAAAACGTATTTCATTATCAGTATCTTCTATATTTAAAAATTAATGCTTGTAGAAGAGATCATAACTCGCATAAATCGTATTCTTTTCTTCTTCCTTTCGTTAAATAAACTTTTTAAAATATTCTTTAAAAATTCTTTGATTCCAATTTGATGTTCTTATATCAGCATACACCCATCTTATTTTTGTCTTTTAAAAATATTCTCATTTTTTATTTTCTAATTAGACATATTGTGTCTATCACGATTCTAATTTTTGGATCTCACAAAATACGTTTATCGTTGTTCGTGCACGGACAGAGTTCTCACAGCTGACAAAGGTGGTTTCCCTAAACGACCGTTTGCAGTTTATATCGCAAAACGAATGGGATAATAACGGGTAGTTGT
Source organism: Acromyrmex echinatior (assembly GCF_000204515.1). Next base: position 241,074 of record NW_011627322.1, on the reverse strand, counting down.
GGGCGGAAGAAAGGTAGAAGCGAAGCATGCATAGTGAAATAGACGTGTGAGACGTTTGACGGCCGACGAGAATCCTGGCGTACCGCCAGCCTTCAGTATTTTTCAAAAAATCCCAGCGCGAAGCTTTACAGCCTAGAACTAGTCTTTATCACCGCCGGTGTGTTTTATTATGGACACTCTTCACGTTTTTTTTTTTTTTAGTTTGAGCTACTTGCGGCCGATCAGCATCATGCATTTATGATGTTTTTGATACCAAATATTGAAACCGCATCGCGTAGATCGTTTTTTTCGCGCACACATTTTTTTCACGAAGACCGATACGGACGAAAGAAAATCATAATTATATATAAAAGTTGAAAAAAAGCTAACATTCTATAGTTATTCTAGAGAAAAGTGAATTACTTGTTTGTATATATTTTATTGACATCTACAAGTAGAATAGTATATTACAGCTTATGTAATATTAAAACTGATAAATTGTTTCTTGCAGGTGGAAGAATATTTCTCGATGCTACCGGAGATCGCTGTACCAAGACTCGGCACGCCTGGCGAACGGCACAGAGATCGTCAGTTAGCGATTCAGTTGCCTAAACAGGATCTAGCAAGGGCCTATTGTCGCCATTTGGATCCCAAACATGCCAGCAGCGCTGATGATTTCATGGCCGCCAGGAATGAGATTGCTCTGGACATCGGTAGTGTACAAGAAGTTCTCGAGAGAGACCTCGTGAGTATAGAACTTTCAGCTTCAATAGCAAGTAAAAAAAATTCTGAAAGTTAATATAAGGAGTTTCAGGATTATCGAATACGAAATATTAATTCATAATGAATTAATGAATATGTTTATTTATAGTATTCAACATATCTGCGCTTTTCGTGATTCAACTCTTTTCTGTCTCTTCCTGGATTCTCATTAGTTGTGTTCAGTAAAAATAATTTAATAAGCACTTGCATTTCTTGGATTACAGTTTTACATTTGAATTGAGATAAAGATTATTTCTCTAGATAAAAATATAATCTAATTAATTAAGCACAAAGTGCTTATTTTATTTGCTGAACGCATTTTTTAAACAATGCGCGATCGAAAACCCGTTAAAAATTTACAATTTATACAATGTTTTATGATGTGCAATCTAGCCTATCCGCCGAATCGTAGCCAAAAATAAAAAATCATATTTTCCATTTTATGGAAACGAAATGAACATTATACGACCTGCAAGATTTGATATACTCCTGAAAATAATCCTCTGAAAATATAATCATTAAAAAAAAGAATGCTATTATTTTATGTAATATAAAATAATCGACACTAGAATTGCTCACCAATTGCAAAATGAGAGAGCAATTTTCTTTCTGTAAAATGAAAGAGTAATGAAACTTAGGAGATTAATATTGAGATTTTATATATATATATATATAATTCTGATAATAACAAACGAAATCGCGTCAATAACATAGAAGTTTCTAATATCCAGGCTTTTCTTTCAGGAGTGCGGCGTGTGCGAATCGTCCCTGAAATACGGCAGCCTTGCTGTGTCAGCTAGTAAACTGGGCCTCCTCTATCATCCGACGTGCTTTAGATGCGCGGATTGTAAAGAGCTCCTGGTCGATCTTGCTTATTGCGTGCACGACGACATGCTTTTCTGCGAGAGGCATTATGCGGAACAACTTAAACCAAGATGCGCTGCATGCGACGAGGTAAGTACCTATATTTATACTCACACACAAAAAAAAAGAGAGTTTACATTACATATAAAATAATATTGGCGACTATTGCTGAACTCATGTATTCGCAAATTATTACTTGTATGCATAAAACTTGTAGAAATTTGTGGTACCTCGACTGATAACAATGTAATACGAAATTTTATGACTTGAAAAAATAATGTCTATATCCGCCTTGAAAATTTATTTTAAATTTCATTTGCAATTTTATTCGAATTAAAAAATTTACTTTACACTTTAACTTTAGCATTTATTTATTTTTTTTTATTTTTACAAAATGTAAATGTGTGATTAATCCACTGTTATCGTATAAGATCTTTAATTATTTATATTCAAAATTCTTTATTCAGAATTCTTGAATGTTTCAACTCTCAAAGAGTCATCAGCAATCAGATATACATTCTTAATCGGTATAACAAGCCAAAATTGGATTATTCACAGATTGCCAAAACTAAAATGAATTCTCGACAGACGTCAAACATGTCATGAAGATTTGAAATGATATTAATATTATCAGTAATATTAATTGTTAATTTACAAAGTAATTATACTGATTTTTATAATACGTAATGGTTAATTAACAAATTAATACCTTTCAATATATGACTGAATTTTTATAAATAGATGTTGAGTTTGACATGTTAAGAGAAAATTATTTAATCCAATTATACGATGCGGAATATTGAGTATGTCAAACATCAAATAGAGTGACGAGTAAATTTTCTGATTTAATAATTTGCGCATCCCTTCTCGCGCTGACTTTCAGCCTTGAATGTCTTTGTTGTTATTCTTTTTATATTCAAATATCTTGATTTGATGTTTGATGGTTTATACAAGTTACACGATGTTCCATATAATTATAAATAAATTTTAAAGCCAAAATTTATACAAATTTTGTATAAAAATCGTTTAATTGATAACATTAAATTTTGTAATATGCTAGCGTCAAGATGTTTCAAAATTATTCAAAAGTTATGTAAATAAATGCATGATTGATATCAAAATAAGTAATCAAAGACATTCAAAGATACTTAAAATGTTTAATTAAAATTTAAAAAGATATTTGCTGTCCACATAAAACAATAGTGGATAATATCTACTAAGAACAAAATTATCGTTGGGAGTTAACGAAGGAAAGCTGCCGAAGTAGTCGAGGTAGGTAATTGTCAGACCGCAGTGGTTAGCGAGTTTATCCTCAGCCATCTGCCTTACCGGCGACGGTACATATCTACTTACAAAATGCAATGGCCTGTGTAACTAGAATTGGCACTGATACTTGCAAAATGTGTGAGCTCGATAAAAGCGAAATTATATAAATAATACAAAATATAAATATATAAAGAATACAAAAATGGAAGATCACAATCGTAGCTTGATTTACAATTTAAAACTGAAAAACTGTACAGAATCGATTATACGCAAATCGATCATATCTGTACTCGAATACGCTCTTTCCCAGGATGTCGACGGAGTCGTCCTATCCATTTAAGGTATTCTCGTGCGACGCTGTAAGGTTATACCTCGTACCGTACATCATTTCGCCAGACATTTATTACGCCGATGGCATTGCTTTTGCATTAAGAAAACCTGAAATCTCAATGACCCAAATATAAGTTGTCGTCAAGGTTCAAGCTGAGCGCCCTGACAATTTGATTTTCAATGAATATATTTTCTCTAAGCTCCACCGATCCTCCATGGAAACTAATAGGTATGTGTTTGTATTATATATATGCAATTTTTTCAACATGAGCCCGTTAATTATTTGCGCTTTCTAATAAGTACAACACATATAAAATTCTGTTTATCGCGTTTGTTTATACATTAAATTGTATATTGCGAAATGCTACATAAAATGTGGAAATAAGAGAAACGTTAGCTATCTCTTAAAATATCTGAAGAATAATATTAAATGCCGTGCGATCACACCGCCGTTGTTTCGCCTGTTGCGTAGAAACTGGGCCACTTTCGGCTTTATTTAGATGAATAAAAATAGAGATCGGGTAGGATAGCGGAGGAACATCATAGTCGGTTCATCTTTTGGAACTGCGCAATGCAAATTATTCTGCGACAACATGAACCGTCGATTTGCGCCAAGATTCTGAGTTTTTCATTGTGATCCACCAAGCCAGTTGGCGGATTGTAATAATTTATACGAAATATATGTGTAAATAATTAGAAATTGAAGCCGACAATCATATCTTCAACAATTTAGAAATATTAAGTTTGAACTGAATTTTTTGAAGAACTGGATTAATCATAAACTTATTTACGTCAGTCCAAAATTATTTTGTTATTTGTTTAAAAGTAATGCAACGAGTCTTTTATCTTCTATCAAAAATTATTAGTGTATCGATAACGTAATTCAACGAAAATGACTTCAGATTGATTAAAAAAAAAAATCAGTCATTAAAATAAAAATTCTTGAAGATATTCCTCGGAATTCCTTATAGAATAAAAATGATAATGTTACTTTATTTTCAAACTTTTCTGAAATTGTTATGAATTTATTACAGATTAATCCATACAATGAAAATGATTACAGTATTGCTGTAATTTATGGAATATAATATTATTTTACATAATTTATATTATGTAACGTGAGATCCTTCGTTGCAAAATTCACTGAAATATGAAAAGTGCCAGCGTTTCGCCACTGTTTCGTCAAGAAATGTTGCCTCGAGTTGGTTTTAATCCAACCGGAAACCTCGCCTGCCGGTAATCTATTTTGATTCCTTGTCGAAGCTCCCACCACGATGGATCCAGAGACTGACCCGTTCGGGTCTTTTATTAGAGCCAGTCAGAGAGTTTCAGGAAGGGAACGAAAGACGACGAAAGCGCGCGAATAAATCGACGTAATATCCTTAATGCAGTATTAGGATTCGTACTTTTTTTCATTCGTTTAAGAGAAAATAGATATCTCTTTTCATTTCGTTGATTAATAAACGAAAAATAAAAAAAAAAAAGGAAAGTGACCGCGCCTTTTCCCGATACGAAATCCGTCGTGACGACCACGGCCTGCGGTCACTCGAGAAAGGTGGTTTTGGATTTCGGTAAGTGAAGTGCGCCAGCGCGTAGTCAGACACGGTTGCGCGATAATCGCTCGAGGATAAGTGTTTACGGGTCGGCTGCCAAGATGTCCGCAACCGCGAATGATCGGAAAGAAAAGTCGTCGCGTAAAAGTCACGCGGGATGGTAAGGACCTGGTGAAATGACCCACTCGCTAATCGATTTATGTCTGTATATCTGATAATAAAGTACGCAAACACTATTCCCCAGAACAGAGTACACATTCCCCCCCTCCCATTCGCACCCGCGCGAACACTTCGTAAAATTACAACGAGCCTGAGGATACAAAAACTATTTACACAAAGACAATTTACGCTGCATATTTACAATGTCGCGACGATGTAAATTAGAAATCGGTCCGTTTACGATAAAAATGATGTGATAATGCATTGTATAGTGAGAATTGATTAAAATTGTATTAAAAATTAATATGTCTTAATAACACGATTTAATTCGAAATATCGTACAATATAGAGATAATTTATATCGGTGTAATTGTGAGATATTTACGATATAAATCGCGCAAAATACGAGTTGTATAAATGGAGTTTTTATTTTTTATGGGGAGAAACACGCGATTCTGTGGCACGGTTGAAACGTTCTGTTGAGACTTTGCGAATGTTCTGAGCCTTTGAACAAGCAAAGAGCGGGTTTTATACGAAAATATGGCGTAACAATGACGCAACGTGTCGTAACAGTGTAAAATTCTGGCACATTGTCTATTTCAAGCGAACAGCGTTTTACAACTGCCGCATTAAAATCAATATATAAAGTTGGAACGGATTCGTAGATTATGCTGTTTAATATCGCATTTTTTTGTATAGCTGAATTAACTTGAATTTTAGTTAGGCAATTGAGTATTAATTTATGTGTGTATATGCACTAAAAAAATTGTTTTTAGAGACGTTAATATATAATATAAAATATTAATTTATAAATCATATAGATTTTCATATATTTGTAGCATAAAAATTTGAAGGCTGGTTTTAATATGAAATAAATTTTTTGTCATCTTAGAAATAAGTTAAAAAAATAATTTAAAATTAATACTGTATGTAAAAAAAATAATACAAAAATAATAAACGCTTAAAATTATTTTCATATTTCACGTAAATTAATCGTAGTGCTTCGAAGATGCAACATTACACGGACATTCGTGCTAAAGTGATTTATCGAGCAGTCATTTCGTGTACCAATTTATTGTTGGCAAAGTCATAAACTGAAAACATAACAGAAACAACATAACGCAAACAAATAGTTGTGTACCGAAAATTTGCCGTTTTGTCTAGTTATAGTGCCAATTTTGCAAGGTCGAGCTTTGCTTTTAGATGCGATTTATTATGATTTGAATCTTGATTAAAGCTTTAGTAGCGAAAGATCGTTTTTTACTTGTTCGTAAAAATTCGATGCCAACTCAAACAGCTAAAAATGTATCTGTGAATGCGCTGATTTGTGTTAATTATAACTCATTCACTCGATTATATAATAATATAATTCATTTCTCTTGAAAAATAATATTTTAACCAATTTATTTCGAGATCTAATTTGTTTTAAATTATTTTAATTATACATATAATATTTATTAATATTTAAACGGATGATAAACTATTACGATCGAGTAGCACGATATAAATGGCAATACCACTCCTCTGCAATAACAGCCAACGTTTCGTAAATCGATGATGAATGAGACGTTTAACAAAAATAATTAGAATGTCAGTGACACTCGTCAGTAAGAAACGCTTTGTAATGGCAAGGGGTTGCACGTCTCTCGGACGCCAGGCATTCTAACTAGGTCTTTGCACTTGACCATTTCCTGGTTGCCAGAGTTACGTCTCTCATCTCGATCGGCCAGACTGAGCCTGTCACTATTACTTCCGATACTTATTGATTAAGATAAACAGTTTTCAGTCCGAAAAATATTTTTACGATAAATTAAAACTTTTCAATTAATTCGAGAATGTTTATTTTTAAATTGTATGTGATTTAAAGTTCAATTTAGATAAATTACACTTGCTGCAGATAGCTAATTTGCTTTATCATAAATGATTCCAATAAGAAATTTTGTGAATAAAAAATATTTACTTTTCGTTAAAGTTCGCTGTTCCAAGTCGTTTTGCAAAGAGTTATGCAATCCGATAGGATAATGGATTACAGGGTCCAATAAGAAATATTTCGCGACAAAAACAAGTTTGTACGACGTAATTTGGGTCATGCGCCACCAACATATATTAAAGTTAAGATAAAAGAAACGGCGGAGAGCAAAATGAGTAAGATATATGGAAAGAGAGAAAGAGCAGTATATCAACGATTCTGTGAGTCGCGAAACGAGATCACGGCCGATTCGATATTATAGGCATACCTGGATGCCAAGCGGCAAGACGAGGACTTGCGGTCCTGAGGGAATAATCCTGACGGATTGGACTTTAGTTCCGCCGTTTTAATCTAAATCGGTCGGCTCGCGAACGAGTTGCGGGGCTTTTCAGATCCGGTGGCCCGCTTTTCTTCGACCGTGGCCACCGCCGTTCGATCATCGACCGAAATAGCATTGGCATTGTTCCGTTTCCCTCCAGAAGAACCGGCTCTCTCGGGTGCGGGCAAGGAGGTCGACTAATTTCGACCTCCACCGTCGCCGTCGCCGCCGCCGCCGCCACCGCTGATAGGATACGATGTCGCGAGCACGCGTTTCTTCTACGTCTAGATTACGTACCAATCGATCTTTCTCAGGAGTCAAAGTGTTTGATGTTGCTTTTTTACGGTTCATCGATTAGCTATTACCTGCGAAAGGCGCGCACACGCGTGAGAAAGACCTGCTCCGAGTCTGTTCTTGGCTTTTACGGGCAGAGTCAAGGTCCTCCACTCAGCGAGTCCAATTTACTTTTCGACAACGTAGTAGTCCGAATTGTATGCTTAATGTTTTAACGACTCACTGTTGAATACCATGACGCTATTTATAACGTCAAATTGATATTATCAATGATATTATTTGTTGACGTCTCTGTTATTGTTTATTTCCTTTTCATATTACCTTCCTTTATTTGTTTTTTTTTTCTTTAGTTCGTGCCTTTTCTTCACGTAATATCTAGTTAGTGAAAGACTTGTTATACCGATATTATTATTATTTCTCAATAGAATGTCAAGATGCTAAAGATACAAATTTAATTTAGCGAGAAATTTAATTCATAAAATCGCTAATAGCAGCATTATTATTAATAAAAGCAATGTGTCAAAAAAACTGCACGATAACAATGATTAACAGAGCTAACAAAATAATGTGTGTTTCGAATCAATTTCAAAACCACCGATATATTTTTTACATGTAGATTGCATAAGAAGAAAATGATCTTTTACCGTATTTACAAAAACGTAACTGTATAGAGATTAATGTTGAGGCTATGTTCTTTTATATTGCGGATCATTTACTGAGTGAAAGATTTCTTAATTATGATTTCTTAATTGCGTGCCAGTGAATACACGAGGCGTCGGATAATCTGACGAGTAAATTCGCGGAGCGAGACGTCGCGTCGCAAGAGGCAGCGCCGATTTATTTTAGTTTGCATCCGATACGCTGTCGACGTATACGTTTATTTTCGGCGCTAGTCAGGGAAGTGGTCCGGGTGGATTGCGCAGTCGATGCTCCATCACCCACTCGTGTCTCGCGTGTTTCGCGATTCTTCATTCTCCGATTCCATTGCACGTCTTCGTGGAATTTTAATGGAGCGTATCGCGCTTCAACGAAAAAGCATTAATAAAATATGAACGAGAACTTGAGTCTTGAATTAAAGATATTACAAGTGTTCTCAAAGAAGCGTTTAATTTGGAGATATTGAAATTTATTCTTGTCTCCATTTTTTAAGCACTTAAAGAATGCTTTAAACTTTTTCAACAAATAAAACACTATGTATTTGGATTTAAAACACTAGTTTATTGACAAAGTTTAAAACTAAAACATCTTTAAGCGTTTAAGGAACGGAGACAAGAATAAAACATTTTAATATCTTAAAATTAAACACTTCTTTTTTGAGTGCTTTATGAATATTCTGATCTAAAAAATTAATTAAAATAATATTTAAACAATTATTATGTGGCAATTATTAAAAGTTATTAAAGTATAATATTATTGTTTTTTTTTTCCAAATGATTTCATAATTCTTTATTTGCTGTTTTTATGGAGAGATTTTTTATAAATTCAGCGGTCCTTGGCGCGATTATTTTTTATTGGAAGTGCGTCTGCAATTTTCTGAACTTACTTATCAAGGAAAAGTAGACAGATACTGGGAAAAATGTTTCACATTTATGATATTTATTATCTCAATACTTATTCTAACACCTTTAAAAAAATGATTTTTTAACATGATATCTTAACAACTTTTAATAGGATTTATAGATAATACGTATCATATAAAATTGCATCAAGAAAAGACTGAATCATATCCTACATAAAATACGTGGTACTTAGCGTTGCAAAATTTATTCATTGTTAATGAAATAAAAACGAGATTAACACTATCTTAAAACTCGCGATATAAATGCATCATTCAAAGACAATGGCTGCATTCAACAAAGAAACTTGATCAAAATGATTCCTCAATACAATTGGTTTTTGCCTTTAGTTTTTCGCTGATCTAGTAAGTGTAGGAATCATATTAAGAATCATTGATCAGTTTTCTATGCTGAACACAGTTAATATTCGATATTAATTACGTTAACGGGTTATTCGAAAATGACTCAATTATAGCAATTTGAATCAATTACGTAAAAGTTCTAATACAAATGGATCTTATTGCTTGTAGTTTACAATTAATACACATAATGAAAGGAATAAGAAATAACAGATTTTGACCTATCAAAAACCACGTATTTCTGTATATCTGGTTTTTAATAGGTTGAAATTTATTATTCCTTATTTCTTACTCAAAAATTCGCTTTTTTATAACATATTTTTTTTTAGACATTAAAAAGTCTTTAAACGTTGCGCCTGCTATGTCGAGTAAAATATTTCTGAATATCGCACGTATTCAATTCGTCGATGAGACAAAGCATGTTAGCACGTGTTCTCGTTGTATCTGCATTTTTGTCACATCGTTATCTTGTTTGCTCACTTGCGGACGCGATAAATTGACGAGTGACTGCGTAGGAAACGCTCATCTCTTCCGTGAAATCCGACTTCCTTGGATTTCGTCGCATTCGAATCGCATCGCGCGAATGTAGATCATCGAGAGTTCGATAAGAGGCTCGATTTGGGGCCGCCGCACCGATATCTTCTTGTTGGAGATGCGCCAGAGCGATGTACCGCGCGCAAAACTCGCGGTATCGGGAATCGTGAATCCTGACGTTGATCCATACAAACCGATGAAGTAACCGAAATAAAATCTATCGGGTGACGCCAGAAACTCACTCTGTTCGCGGGCTTACCACAGTCGGCCATGCGTAAATATCGCTCGGCGCAATGCGCCTCTAAACGTCGAATGTACAGAGCGAGTGTATCTGGCGGATCGAATACAGAGACTGCACGCAGAGCGAGTTTAGAATTGCAATCAAATTATTCTTGATCGTGTTAATAGTCGCGCGAAATTCAGCTTCCACTTTGTTGTTTGCGTATGGAAATGTGTATTTTCCTTTTCCTCCAATAAATTTAGAATTGTTTGAACTGAATGAATTAAACTCTATCTCTAGATATATTTTGTTTGTTTCAATTTGCATACGTTGAAAGAAAATAGAAGGAAACTTTTGCAATTAATAAAAATACGAGAGAGACTTTAGATGCTTAATCATCGATGTAAAGCGATAACAAAGAATTGTCATTGTGTTATAACATATATAAAACTGCTTATAGGATTATCGTGAAGTTAATTCTTATACTTCATGTTCCATTAACGTTGCAATAATGTAATGGAGTCTTTATCTTAATCTTACCTTATGATAGAGAAAGGCGCAGTATCCAAGAGATTACAATTAAAGTTAACCGACTCGAGCGAAATCGACCTGAGCTATCAGACGATCAGAACTCGAGATGAATCAGTTAATCATTAGTGGCTAAGAGCCAAATTGATGTATCACGTTCATCAAAAATATATTAAAAATTTTGTTTACCTCCTTGAATACGTCAGATCTGCTCTTCTGGCAGCCATATGAAATTACCAGCGTCATCACGTGGTTGAAATATTCGGGTCGTTCTAACGAACGAGAGTCGCATTCGATGCGTTCGCATTCGAACATCGGTGAGTTTGCTTTTCTCTTCGTTAACAAGCTGCGATTATTGAACGGATACGATCAATGGTCAACGATATTGGCAACCAGCGTGGCAGCAACGGCGACTGCTGCTGTTGCTGCTGCGGATCAGCATCGTTAATTATCATCCGCACCGATCGATCGCGCCGTTCATCGCATCGTGCATTAAGGACAGGGATTCGTGTTCAGGGACATTCGGGCTAACTTTAGCCTTTAGCCGGGCCCCGCACGTCGTAACCGACGTTTCGCGACGTCGACGTCGACGTCGAGACATAACGAGCCGACGGCCACCAGCCTGGCCAGCCGCTTTTGCCCGCGGAAAATAAAACAGTGCTTCGGCCGCCATCCGGCTGCATGGATAAGCCGATAATCGCGTGATCGGACATGATCCTCGCGTTCGGGTAGCCGTTCATTTGTTCCGATACCGAGCGCCAAAAGGGAGAGAAAGAAAGGAAAAGTAGGAGAAAGAGGGAGCGAGAGACGTCGCAACACGCCTTCGTCGACGAGTGGAGAACGTTTCTTAGTGGTGGACGCGTGGGTGGTCCGGCCCCCCTCTCAGAATCACGTAATCGTCGTCTGTCTTCTCAGTGACGTCACCGACACCAAGAATTACTACCGTGCTTACGAGAGACCGGTGCTCACGTCGCTGAGGCCACGAGGTTGCTTCGCGCGAAAAGTCGAAGGCTCCCATCCGGACGATGCTTTCAGAAAGAACTATCAGAATACCGATGAGATGAATCTTTGGAAGGATGCAGAAAAATATCCCTGAGAACGTTACCTAAGATGGAATTTCTCGTCAATTGTATCTCTCTCTATTTGAACACAACTGTGAAAAATATCACGAAATCTCGAATTTATCTCACGTCGGGATTCTCGTTGAATATTCTCTCGGGAAGACATTGACATCAGGCGAAGAATATCTCGCTGAGATTCCTGTGCGAATGCGAAGCACAATACAAGTGTTGCGATTGGATTTTCGCGCTCGTACCGTTGGCGTGTGCCAAAATTATTTTTCATCGATCGAAATGCAGAGTATTCGTACAAACTTGTAAGATTACAAATTTCGATTATATACGCAGAGAGAAAATTCGTATATCGCGCGGTGAAATCGTGACTAATTTGAAAGAAGGTAGGCGTGTAACTCCGAAGACTCGTATAATAATCTTCAGCGAATTGGCGCTCTTTCTTTCTCTCTTTCTTTGGTTATGTGACAACAATTAGTTAATCATTTCAATTGAGACAGAAAGAAATTAATAAATCGCATACAACGAGAGTAGAAACAAATCTTTTAGTTTTACTTAAAAATTTTTAATTAAGGTTCATATGTTTGTAATTATTAATAAAAGTCTCCTAGTATTGGTTTTGACGTCAGTGAAGTTAATATTAGCAACGATACGATCTTATTTGATGAAAAGTGAAGAATTAGATCATCTTTCGAAACGCTGCCAGAATGTAATTATTTATAGCTAATTGAACGAGACTACTCATATGTATTAGGCAACGAGACAACAAATATAACTAGTAATCGATATAAACGAAATTGCAATTTCAATAATCGAAGAATTCCCTGTAAAAAAGTCTTGTAAAAATTTAAATGTATTTAAATTTTTCTCTACAAGAAAAGCTCATAAAATTCCTTGTTCAAAGATGAATCCAAGTATCATAAGATAACTTGAACCATTCTCAATAATTAATTCGAAGATGGGTTTATTGCTATCGGTATTGGTCGGCTGCGTCGGCGTCTTGGAGCTGCTGGCGTGCCTACGACACGCATCTGACAGCGTAGTGATTAGCATCAATCCGCCAACACCATGCCTCTCATATCACAAGCCGGCTAACAATGACATTCAGAGCATTCATGATTCGCTCTGCAGTTTTAGTCACTCGACCGATGTGAGACTTCCTCGTGACGCTAAGCACAAACTCGAAAATCTGCACGAATACAGTCTGAGAGTGCGAAGCGAACTCCGGTCTTTGGATAAAAACTTCGACGGTCGAAGTACCTTATCGGAATGCAGCACCAGATATTTGCTTGGCGGCTCCAGACCAGACTCGAGGCTCAGTCCAGATTCAAGGCTCAGCCCAGACTGGAGTTGTCTCATGCGAGAAGACGATGAAACGTGGATCATCCAAGCCGATCGATATTATAACGATGACAACGATGATTATAACGATGATTATAACGAAACGAAAAGATTCTTGGAGGAAATCAATACGGAAATTCGACAAAGCTTACAGCAAGTCGTGCGATCGCTAGCCCCGCCAGAGCCAGAAAAGTATGTCAGGGTACCTACACCGATCCCGACGTTTGCTCACGAAGAAAACAAAATATCTGTCTCCTCAAGCGAAGTGGACACATCCTTCGACAAGGACTCGGGCAACGATGCGCCCACCATGAGTTCCTTCGATAGCTTTCCTCCGATCATCAAGAGGTACAAGGATTCACAGTCGGCTTCGTCAGTTGACGAATCTGATCACGAGGAGAAAAAGATCACGCGAAGAACACTGAAGAAATCTTCCTCCAAATCTCCAGATTTATCAAAGAAATCGAAGAATGTCGACGTTTCCAAAAAAATTAAGAAATTTTCAAATGACCTTACGAAAATTGACTCGACTGCCCAAAAGCCAACTATCGAAGAGACTGAAAAAGAGAAGAAGACCTTCGTCAGCCAGAAAAAACCTAAATCGGGTAAATCCTCCACGACGATCTTGAGAAAACCTACCAAACTGAAATCTAAGAATGCGGAGATCAGTAAATCTGCAGAAAATTTGAGCATAAAGAAGTCGAAGAAAGATCCGGAACGTCGCAAATCTGACATATCCGTGCAGACGGTGCGCGACTTATTGCGAGATATGTCAACGAATACGTCTCCAACTAACAGTCCATCGTTATCCAGATCGGAAAGTAAAAAGAGCGTCTCGGTAGAAGTACAGACTGTTTTGGAGGAGATGCTGTTGGATGACGAAGCCTTAGAGGAGCTAGTTAACAATGTCATCGGACTCTCCGAGAGCAGAAGGGATATGTCCTTTCGAGGTAGCTCCGCTAGAAAGTCCTTTAAGAGCAAAAGGTTTCGGTCCAGCTCGAAAGATCAGTCGGATGATCAGGATAAACAGATTTACACGGCAACCAATGCAGTCACGTCCGTAGAAAGATCGCGGAAGAAAAAGACGAAGGAATTGAAAGTATCTAGTTTCGAAAACGCCAGCGAGGAGGACCACGAAAGAATCAAAGATGTTATTTTCGACAATTCAAAAGGGTCGAGCGTTTGGAGGAGAAGGGAAGACTCGAGATCGAAATCATCGCTCGAAGAGGATGATGAATTCGTGGACGCGGAGGATGTGAGTTCCGGAAGACCACCTATACAGTACACAATCCCTGACACCGATCAGAACAAAGCATTCTGGGTAATTGAATCGAAGCCATGCGTTTTATAATTGCATAAATTCTTAGTTGGAAATAATCGTGTAATCATTATTCGGATCTAAGATGATGGAACTGATATAAAATAATATAATATTTCAAATTTTTATTCTATACTATAAAATATATGAATTCTAATTTATTATCCAAATTTAAAAGATTAATTGTTATATCTTCAAAGTATACAAAATTAATTAGAAATATTGAAATTATAATAAAAAATATTAATAGTTGCTAATTTGATTAGAGAGCTACTATTAATACCTTTTATCATAATTTCAATGCTTCTAATTAATTTTTTATATTTTACAGATAATTAGATTTTTAAATTTGGTTTTTTTTCGTTATCAAATAATAATCTGCACCTATATTTTTATATATCAATTTTTTTCTTTAAAATTTATAAAAAATAATAAATTACAAATTCATTTTACATATTATTCGATTATATAGCTATTAAGAAAATAATAAATATACTCCGATTTAAAAAACAATATCAAATAATTATTACGTTTCTATATTGAACTTTCTAATAATTAATCAGATTCGTGCAATTATAAAATTCTCAGCTTCTGTTAATACACTACAATATGGTAATTCTTTTTATAGCTCAGCGATATAATCGATCTCTAGAATACAATAACAACATGCAAAAATCTTCAGCAATACGTGAGTACACTGCAAACGATATAAAATTTATTATCGTTTCTATAATTATGTTCTTCAAGATACTGTAATTGAATGAAAATATGGAAAATTTTCAAACAATTAGATGATCGTCTGATATATAAATCGTTGAAAAATGTATTTTAAGTGATAATCATAATTTTAATCTATGTAATTTGATTATTTTGTCCTCCTAAAAAAAAAAATCTTCATTACTTTCAATCTTTATGCGAAACATTTGACATAATTAATTTTATTCTTTGTTATTTTCTAATTTCAATTTTTAATTAATTCCATTTAATTTTTATAAGCTTCATCATATTTTAATTAACAAAGTTAGTTACTATTATAAGATATTATATGAGAAATTTATAAGGAAGGAGGGAGGAGGGTATATAAATCCATATAAATACTTGTAATTATGTACCTACAAATAAAACATTGTTTGTGGCAAAAATCAAATAAAATGTTCTCATAAAGTAAGTTAGAAATTCTTTCAAAAATCTATATATAATAACAAAAACATAAAATAAAAATTAAAATAATTTAAAATAGTTTAAAAAGAAACGGTTGAGATTGAACGGTGTTAATAATTATTCTATACGTAAATTATTAAACATGGAACATTTGGTATGTATTTATTGAATTAAAGTAGTTTATATTTGACGAAAGCCATTTACGTTAGCTATAAAAAAAATGTGTGAACTTGCATTTTTGACATTATAATCGACCAGCTGAAGTAGCTATTGCGGATTTTTAATCTGTATGAAATAAATTAAAAAAGCGGGGATTTACGTACAGTTAGAACATTTATTTGTTACGTTCAAAAATCATATATTTATAGGCACAGCAAGCAAGTTTCAACGAATGGAGTCTTTTAATATCCACCGTTATTTGACGACTAAAAATAATCTCCGTTGATTGTTGGTTTACTTTATTTCGCGCGTCCAATGTGTCAATAAACGTTATTCGACAAGACAAGTTGGATGAACCGGGTAGTTCATTAACTTTATTTTTCATACTTTACTGCAAGGAAAAGCTCCTTCACGTTCGGACATACGGCGCGTGGAATCTCGCACAAGTTGCTTCCGATCTTGCGCAATACTTGTTCCCAAAATATTTCGAATATTTGGCTACGCAAAGCAAGCATTCGTTACTAAAGAATCCCACGCACTTCTCTACTGTCAGACATATTCGCCCACTTTCGTGAAACTAGTAGCCAAGTATTGGCATTACAACTGTCCAAATATATGAAAATCTAGTTGATCATTGAATGTAATTAAAGCATATTAAATTTTTAATAAATATAAAGATAAATATTTCAACTATCTCTCAGATTATATAATCACAATATAATATCTCGAATATGTAAAATGTTTATTTCAAAATAATCGGTGCGGAGTTTGCTTGAATTGGAAATTGTAAAATTTACATAAAAATATTATTTTTGACACCAAAATCTGTTTTGAAAGGGCTCTTTTCGTTCATTCGTGTTTGTACAATCTTATCTCTTATATATACAAACAATTTTAAAATTGACTACGCAAAGTAATATTTAAAAATATCTAATAGCAGATGAGTAAAGGAGCCATTATTTTGGCAATGCAAAATCATTCTGCCAGTCGAGGAACCGACTAATATTAACATGTGAGTGCGTCCATCAAAATTAGAATTAAATTATGCTCAAGATGTCTCATGAAACAACGATATTCAGATTTCATGAGCAGTTGGCGCTGAAAATCAATTAACGCCGCTCGCTTTGTTTCATATCAACGATTCCTCGAGCATGTGAGGGGTGCAATTTCGCAATCGGGGGTGCTTTCACAATTGAACAATACGTAAACGCCATAACAAAACGCATTTGATATTTGCGCGGAATCCTCGGCGGTGCCGCGGCGTTTATTGGTGCCGTGTGCTTCTCGCGTGGGGTCTCCCAAAATATCAATCTCATACCCGCCTGCAAATAATATATGTACACGTGCGCGCGCGCGCATCTAGCACGACATTTACACGGCGACAAGACTCTGCCGTCGACGCCGAAATTCATCAGATGTCTCATTTTTTTTCGCGTCGCGAAGTGTCGTCTGAATATTTTTAATTCACCCTCTCTTCCGGCCTTCAAGATATTATATTACTGATATTATATTTCTGCTACGACATTTCGATGTCTTGATTATTTACTTAAACGTTCTACATTTAACGAAAAATAAATTAAAAATCAGTTTTATTGAATATTTATTTTTGTAATAATTTTAATATTTTGTCAGTTTCTCTTTGAATTTTATTTCCACCTCTTCCAATAAAACGCAATAAATTGAGGATAGTTTATTTTTATTGCTAAAGTACGTTATTTTGGCAGCATCTTATGAGTTAAACCATAGCTTTTCGAGAAAAATTGGAAAGAATAGAAGATATTTTTTCTTTCGGTAGTCTCCAATAATCACAAATAGAAATTGTCAATTTTAAAATTGCCTGTATATACATATTCCTTTTTTCTTAGAAATTCTAAACATAAAAAAAATACATATATATATATATATACATAAGATATATTGACACATATATATTTTTGAATCTTATATACATTCTCATCATTCGCAAGAACCTGCCAGTTCGCGTCACGCGGATTAATGTCCGCGCGAGTTTTCTCCGCGCGTAGGTGGTTGGGGGAGAGGGGGATATTGGTGATGTGTGAAACATTCCGACCCAATTACTTCGCCGATTGCTTCTTCTCTCTCTCTCTCTCTCTCTCTCTCTCTCTCTCTCTCTATCTGTCTCTATCTTTACTTTTCATTCGAGTTCTATTTTTCCACACTCCCACGCACGCCCGGAACCACCTGTTTGGCAGGAGATCAAGGCGCCGCAGCGAGGCTTTTTTTCGGTAGACTCGAAGAAAAAAATTCGACAGAAATACTGAGTGTCGATTGTACATTTTTATCGTCGTGCATCTCGGCAATCCGATACTTTCGAGGAACGTACGACAGTAAGAATGAACGCACTAATAAAGGATGATCTTTCTATTTTTGATGCTAGGCATAAAATTAAAAAATATAGATATAACACTAAATGTCACAACGTTACGATGACACAGCGCGTCTTATTGCAAAGCTGTCAAAAGTTGCGAGTGGAGCGTCCGCAGTTGATCGTAAACGGTCCGATTTATGATCGCTCGCCGTCATTCTTAAACAATATTTATACGGTGCTTTTATGAACTATCAAAGATTTGTTGTCTCCCGACGAACGCGAGTTACTTTTATTGTAGTAACCTTTGCGAACAGATTAATTAATCATTATTCAAGCTTCACCAATGAAGCGAAACACACGCAACATTTATATTTCCTCGTGTCTCTCCCTTTATTTATAAGCAACGTCTGATATTTATTTGCGAATATACAAGATCAAGACGTTGAGAGTTATAAATAATCATTTTTAAATAAATAATTATTGTAGTAAAGTAAATTTGTAAGAACTTTCATTCCACACACGACAAATTGTAAAGAATATTGAAGAAACGATTTTCATATTCAAATCAAAGCTATCAGAATTAAACCATAAACGTTTAATTACACTTTGCACTTTTAATCTTCCGGAGCTGATACTAAAATCTGTTTACTGACGCTGGGTCTATAAGATCCATTTAATTTATGTTAATTAGAAGGTATTAATTTCAAAAAATCAAAATGACAAAAATTAGATACTTGTATTTTGACAAGAATAATCTAAAATTGCAAATGTAATAAAGAAAATTAAACTGTTTAATACTTTTTACAAATAAATTTATAATTGAGAAGATCCATCGTCAACTTCGAAGGGACATAATATTGAATAGATCTAATAAACCTACGTCAGCTATGGAGAATTAATAGATTACTTATATAGACGAAGCGATAATTAAGCATTAATATTCGTCTGATTTTATTGTTAGACATGAGAAGCGCTGCTAGGAAAACTATTATTCCTTTTCCAAAATATTAATAGAAGTGGTATGTTCACAATTCTTGGTTACATTAGTTCGATTGAGGTCGATAGTAACTCGCAGCCGTAAATTACTAAAACCGATTATTCAAACATGCATTTTGCTATGAAAAATGAATCCTCGCCGAGTATTTTCGCGACTGTCGCATGCGGTAGCAGTGGCGGCGACGGCGACGGCGACAGCGACGGCGATGCGACATCAACGATTTAACACGGAGGATAAAACTAGAGAGAGATGAATTTAATGAAGCGTACACCCGCGTCGGAAATTCCCCTTCTGGATCGAAGAATTCTCAGGAGCTGCGCGAAGCAAAACCGTTCCTCCGGAATTCGCGTCAGACTACATCGACCCCGTTCCGTTTCTTCGCGCAAATTGCGAGATACAGGCTGCTCCATAAATACTCATAAAAGAAGAATTCTAAGAAGAAGAAGAAGAAGAAGAGAAAGTGGGAGAAGGAGCGAAGATGTCATCGAGAAGATCGGCCACTGATATCTGAACTGGAAAATCATACAAAAGGAGCGACACGGAGATGAAGAGAGCGGGATGAAGAAACTCGAAGAAGCTCGAAGAAACTCGAGGAAAAAGAGGCGAAGAGAGAAAAAGAGAGATAGAGAGAAAGAGAAGACGCGGGCGTAGAAAAGTTGCACCCGGCACACTGCATCAAGATTCAGGAGGAGGAGAGACTACGCCAAAAGAGAGACGAAGGAGTAGAAGGGTGGAGGAGAGAGACGAGAACGGTCGGATGGCAGGGAGAAGGGTGTGGAAGGACGTCGGAGAGGGTGGCGAAGAGGAGACAAGGGGACACGCGCGGCGCGTTTCTGGAGTCGTCGGGACGCCGAAAATAGCGTCCCGATATGATGACGCCCGGAGCGGGCCGATCCTAGATTTCAGTCAGTTCGCAAGCTCGAAAGCCGCTGAGCAGTAGTAGCCCCGGATCCAGTAGTCTCGCCGCTCCGATTTCTTTTTCCAAATCGACGTCGAAAAACTCGCGGATTCCCTCTCTCTCTCTCTCTCTCTCTCTCTCTCTCTCTCTTTCTTTTTTTCTCTCTTTCTCCCCCTCTCATTCTCCTCCCTCGTATCCTTCTTACCCTTTCGAGAGAGTTACCCGAATACGACAGTCCGCAGTTGATTCTGTCGCCTAAGGGAGAGCGCATCGCGACGACAGAAGACGGAAGAGGGTAGAACGAAGAGATGGCGGACGTAGACAGTGTAGTGTACACGACCACCGAGCGCAAGGTGCGCAAAGTGAAGAAGACGACCAAGCGTCGGGAGAGCCACGACAACCAAGCATCGGAGGTCACGATCACCGAGGTCGACAACACGCAGAACAACCACCATGCCATCGAAGAGTATGTGCTGGCTGACGATACAATCCGGCAGACCCGCATAATCTCATTATCATTTCTTCTTTCTTTCTCGTCATAACGGTGACCCATCGTCGCCGTAATCACTGTCGTGCTCACGACTCTCGTAACATCCGGGAACGGGATTCTGCGAGCGTCATCCCGGGAAGATTGCGATTGCAATGATGATAGTACGCAAAACAGATATTGGAGGGTTGGTTGCACCAAGTTTAACGTTGCTCTCGGTTAAGTGAATCTCCTTCTGTATATCAAGTAGGACTGCAATGTAGATTATTGGGGAACAGTAAAGTAAAATTGATTAACGAAGACTGTTGATCAGTCAATCAGTCTAAAATAAAATGCACAAAAGATGCTTTTTAATATTTTGAAAGTCTTTTGAATTTTGATATTGTTTGAAAAACTTGATTTGAAAAAATCGGAAAAATTAGCTTAATTTATATATTCGATATTATAAACGCGAGAAAATATTTCTTGAGATTTCCATCGACGTAACGTTAAATGTTAATCTTAAAATTATTATCAGCCCTGTTGAGCTCTTTACGGGTAATTTACACGAATTAAAATAATAGTATCACGCGAAAATTATAAATGTGCTTTTGTAATTTCATTTTATTCGCGGCTCAATGTACCTGGAAAACGGCGCATTTAATTTCAAACACCCTTTCATTGCGTTCGCTCGAACTCGGGCGATTTACGAGCGGCCGAAAATACTCGCGAGTGAAGAAAGATTAACTTCGGCCATCGCATTTCCATCTCGTCACGCAAAGACCGCACTTGCCGTATCTAAAACGATATCGCTTGTCGTGAATGATCCTCTCCGGATATCCTCTGACATTTCGTGACTGCGGGCTACAATTCGACAGACGTACCTTGCCGTATCTTGGTAAGGACTAGGGGTGACGCTCCAGGAACTCAAATCTTTCCAAAATTACACGAAAAAAAAAAAAAAGAAAAACGATTCTTTTTTTCATGAGACCGTTAAATGTCTTATCGACCTTTGAAAAACCACTAGTTATGATTCTCTTTGTTATTAAAAAATCAGAAAAGTATGCATTTATTAGGTGTTGGAATTAATTCGTAGCGTTTTACAAGTGATGGGAAGTACTTTCATTAATGTATTTTTTAATGCTCATGTGAAATAAATAACATTCTTTCATTAAAAAACGCTACGAATTAATTCCAACACCTAATAATTTCTGAAATCAAGTTGACCAAAATATTGAAAACAAGGGGAGACAATTTTAAAGTTTTTAAAATATATTTTTAAATAGTGCTATGTGTACTTATATATACATGCATAAATCAGTACTTTAGCTGGAATTTTAGAAATTGTTTTAAATTATATTAATATATGTTTTTTTATGTATTATATAAAAAAAACTTTTCTATGTAAACTTTTAAAATAAAATGAGACAGATGTTACTAAATATTATGTAAAAAAATTATAAAATAATCAGAATATTTCGAAAAATATTGCTTGTGATTTACATATGTACCTTTTAGTCATATAGCTTATTGAAAAAAATATATAATTTGGAATACTCACTTTTTTTCAGTAAGTCTGATTGAAACACCTCGAATCTTTCTTGTTATTTAATGGTCTTTCAAAGATTGATAATGCATGTAAATGCCTTAAGAAAGCAGAAAAGAACACTCGCTCAACTCGCGCAATGAAAACGCTCAAGACAAGATTTGTACAGTCATACGCGTGTCACGATAAATATGACTTTGTACAGAAATACTCAGCCAGCACATACAACAGCACTCATCCAAGGTACATATTACCAGCACGTATCAACGATTCCGTTCGCCATGATCGCGTATGATACATGATTGAAAAATGCGATCGAAGAACTCTCAACGAGATTGTAAAACATGATGATGGAGAGAAGCGATTTTCTTACTTGCCTCTAGAGCTTTTGGATGTTTTATGTTTAAAATTCTGAGGAAACATCCCAATTTTATTATAAGTGATTTTCTATTGATATCATCAAATTTCAGAAATTAATCTGAAAACGTAACGCAAAATATAATGTAGCAAAAATTTAATTCAAATGTATAATTAACAATTAGAATTCATAAATTCTCACGGTACATTTATGCACTTATAAATGAAATTTATGAGTTCAAGGAATCTCAATAATTTATGAATTAATAACTTATTATTTTTGCATTTAAATAGAGATGGCTCTGAAATGTTTAAACCATACATAAACATTACAACATTAAACTATTGTTAATTAGTATATAATGCCAACGTTTTGTTGAACCTCATCCTGATGAAATAATCGATAAGATTTACGAAACGTTGGCAATAGATCACGATCCAACATGGCAATAACCCGTAAACTCTTTAGCTCCTCTGAAGAAAATACTCGTAAAAGCTCAAAAAAAATTAATTAGTATACAAATTTAATATTATAAAACAGAATTTAAAACTCAACATATTTTAAACAATCGTTACATGGTAAACATAGAACTACCAGCCAATACCAACATGAACATGTTGCACATTACGTCATAGTTTGTAGAAAAGTCAAAGTACCACTACGCAAACAATGGACAAAATATTCTCTTTATTAAAACAAACTAAAATGGTTTACATGGAAATATACAAAGCAACGCAAACTATAATGACAAACATAATTTGAAATATTTCTTCCGTTACAAATCTTACTTTTTCCTTTTACTTACTCATGTGCAACATATAATTGTAAGACAGAAATTACAAGGAGCTAAGTATGTATATTGTTTTTTATTAAAATAACATAAAAATTTGAAATTTTTTAAATAAAAATGTATTATCATTATTAACAATTATTTAACTAATTTATTAATTTTTAAATTTTTTATCATAATATTTTTAAGATGACAATGTTCCTTTAATGACAAGAGATTAATGGAAAAAAGCATTTTTTCTTATATAAAATATTAATTTTAACATATTTTTATTTTAAATATTTTTAATATATTTAGCTCCTTATGATTTTCCAATTTAAAGAATTTCGCACAAAGTTTGACTTAGAATTAGTTTCAATACAAAATCATATAGTCGACTGATGTAAACGTCCCGAGACGACTCTCTATGAATTTGTTATGATTTCTAAACTCTTGGTATTCGCGTTGCAGTTGATTTTCAGTGGCGAGTACACAAAGGCGATGAACAAGGACTGGCACAGCGGTCACTTCTGTTGCTGGCAGTGCGACGAATCCCTGACAGGACAACGCTACGTTCTTAGAGACGAGCATCCTTACTGCATTAAGTGCTACGAAAGCGTTTTCGCCAATGGCTGCGAGGAATGCAGCAAAATCATCGGCATTGACTCCAAGGTATCATTCTATTATTCGGAAAAAAAAATTTATAATTTGTTCAGATAATTCTCCATTAATTAAAAGAAAGATTAAGAAAGCTTTTATTAGCTGTTAATTTAAATCAAAAAAATCTTTCTATAATTTTTTAATGAATCAATTTTGAAAACGAAGATCATAATTCGATGCTAAATCATAACAGTGGTTTACGTCATAATTCATAAAACGTGAAAATAGTGATAAATAGCTTGAAAATTATGTTTGAATTTCAAAAAGTATACTAAATTTAAAAGGAAATCGTCCATAAATTCATTTTTGAGTGTTTTTGAACTAAGTTATGTACTTTAATACGCATGCGAACAATAAATTACTTCGTTCGTATAGCCTAAAGGCGTAATTAGCGGCCGTCGAATGATTACACCCGGTGTCAATAGATGGAGAGGCATGGGCGTTGACTTACTCATTTCTAGAAATAGAAGCGATGATGCAGGTGCCGGCTAACCATGTACCGACTTCGAGCACCGATTTCCTCTCTCTCTCTTTTCCGCGCGTGGTCGCCGTTATTGTAATATTTCGTTCGCTCCTACGTGCAAAAATCATCGACCTGTGGTGGGAAAGTGAAGATGTTGTTTTCCTCGTAACCATCACCACGCGGAATTACGTAATTCGTACGATTAATAATTCTCGTGATCTCAACATCCGCAACGGTTTCCTGAAATTATTTAGATACAACGCATGCGACGCTACTTGCGGAAGAAATTAAACAAATTAATTAAAGTTTTGTAGTATGTATAACATAATACGTTAATGACATTCACGATGAAAAGCGATTTTAGTCCTCTCGGAAATAAATGTTTGAGAAATATTGAATCCCTTATAAATCGCTTTTGCATCGCCATTTAAATGAAGCAGTAATTTTTTATTGAATATATTTGACAAAACAATTACATGAAAGCTTTCTTAAGTTATAAAAGTATTTTTTTTAATTTTAGAAACAATAATTTTTTTAATTATAAAAATTACACATAAAATAAAAGTAAAAAATAAATATAAAAGGGTTAACGTAGTTTGATGTCATTTTCAGGATTTGTCATACAAGGATAAGCACTGGCATGAGGCCTGCTTCCTCTGCAACAGGTGCAGAGTGTCCTTGGTGGACAAACAATTCGGTAGTAAGGTGGACAAGATTTACTGCGGCAACTGCTACGACGCCCAATTCGCCAGTCGTTGTGATGGATGCGGCGAGATCTTCCGTGCTGGTATGTAATATCTTAATGTAGCTAATTTTTCTTACGACAGGGAATTAAAGAGAGATCCTTAAAATGTCACATGGGATCTAGTCTCGATCTAGTCTTTCAAATGTAAATACGTTTATATGCTCATAATTTATTTATGTGTGACGCAAATATTACAATTGTTTAGCTATTTATAACATGCACGCGAACGGTGAGAAATGCAAGAACGCGGATTCTATCTGTGTTTAATAATGATGCAAAACGATTCTTTGAAATTTTACAAAAGCAATTTGCACTTGTTAGATGCTACACGATAAAATTTGATTATTGAAAAAAAGATATTATACAATGAACGAGAATATTTTATCATCATTTTTCTCACTTTTTTTTCATTTCGAACGAAAGTAGGAAAATTGGAAGTTAGAATATAAATATGTTCTTGAAAATAGTTACAAATTTTACGACGCTTTAATACAGCCTTTGTAATTTATTACATCGCGTAAACTTTCTGATAAATTTATAGAGCCATTAGATTTTAATGCAATAAAATATTAGATTTTAATGAGACTTTTTAAAAGGCGATTAATAAAAAAAAAAGTTCAAATGTAAAAAATACAAATCCAATATACGGCACAATCAATACAATCGATAAACATAAATGATAAACGTCTTGATTAACTGGCTATCCGTGTCTGAATGATCACATCAGCGATTATATCATGAAACGTAAATGAACGTGAGGAGAGTATAATTTACGAAGTGAGAGAGACAAATACGGAGTAACAGTCGTGGCGTACAATGAAAGGTCAGAAACAAATCTCCTGGTGATTTCCACCTACGATCGCGTTAACACCTGTTCTTGATCAATCACTAGAGAATCGTTCCCCGACAGTGATTCATGGTATCAGGTACGAACGCAAATGACCGAGAGAGAAAGAGAAAACCAATAGATCTTGCATTCGGCGTTTCTTATTAAGGTAACTGAGTCAAGGCTCGGGCTTCAGACATTGGCCAATTATGAGCCGTTTTGAGACTGAGTACGTCATTTTATATCTAATTCGTCAGCTCTAATAGCATTAAATCATTTTGCATAAATATCTTAATTAAGTTGCATTTACCTTTCTCTTGTATTCAAAGATCTTGTCCGACCTTTTGAAATGACTTTTTTCATAGATCGATCTTGAAGCCACTGATCTTTTTACGTAAAACTTTTTTCCGTCTGTGAGACTGAATGACAGACAATGAGATTAATAAATGTGGGCGATAGGAGTGCTTATTTGCAACGATTAAAGTTTGTTTAAATTTTGAATGTTTGTAATATTGCTCATATTTGAATTCCTTGTAATTATTTATGTAATTATTTTGATAATCCACGTAAGTATTAATTTTAGCTCTTGATTATGTTTTATTCAAAAATTGTTTACTCTATAAATATTTATAGAATAAAAGTAATAAATAAGAGTCATAGCACAGGATTGGTTTTACAAAAATTTTAACAAAAAATTAATAAAAGTTAAACACGACACGTGATGTCAAGCTTTATATTTTCTTTAACTCCTACAACGGAAAATAAATTGTAGCATGAATTAATAAAGTTTATCAAAAGACAATCATTCCGATGCATTCAATGCGAAATTGAAACGCTCACGTAAGTGGGTCAACTGCGAAGATTAGTGGTCAACCATGACAATCGACATTTTTCAAGATAAACCGACGAAGGAACCGGTCGTTATCCGGGATGATAATCGCCATATCCACTTTATTGCTCAAAGTTTGCTTAAAGGTTGCATATACGCAACCTTCAACCGGCAGATACCACGATGACCTATATTACAATACAGTTCACGTTGCGCACCGCTATTCATTCGAAAGATTACGAAGTGCTTAAAAAATATTACAGAGAATCTCGGCTGAATAGCACAAATGTTATTTTATTCGACATAGTTATGATGTTTAATATCGGAACATTTGAAGTATTGACTTATGCATGAATTTTTAGATGAGATAAAAGAGATGAAATCTTATTATCTTGCCTCTGAAAGAGAGAGATGAGATTTTGCCTTAATTCCAAATAGATAGCAATTTGAATATCTAAACATTCAAAAGAATGTAAACTTAAGATTTTGATAAAGCGATATAGAGATGCGACATTTTTCGTTCTGGATTAGAATAGAAGATTTTAGAAGACTTTAAAAAAAGTAAGACTCTTGATGTTAAGAGATTTCAAATATCGCAAACACTATAATTTTTACTGAAATCTATGTTATTACTTATTGAAACTTGTGACGCACTTCGCTCTAATAATATTGGCATGCACTTATCATCAGGCTGCAGCCTGCGCTATTCTCACAACGTAGTTGTTCGTTAGGAATAATTTGCGTGATACATTCGGGAAGGTCGAATGGCGTGGGAGTTGGGACGAATTCCAATTTCTGACAAATAAAAAGAATTAGCTGACGTCGGGGTCAATCGAGGAATTGTCGGCGCAAATGATTTGGTACCAGCGTGTATCTATATACGGAACGTGTATCTATATACTTGACATTTCACGAGCTACGTATCAATCTTTGAAATCCGATTGCATTCATGATACTGCGAACATGCGATCTGTCTAGATATCGAGATTTCCTGTTTCCTATGTCTGTTTCCGCCATATTTCTCTTTTTTAATTGAAAAATAGATTGAAAAGAGTACTTACGAACGTTTTACGCGCGAAGTTACGTGGAACGAGTTTTCCAGGTATTCGTAAAAGAAATTATGCATCATTAATCATTCGATGTCCGTAGATAAATCTTTGGGCACCTTAATTTAACAAAATGTAAAAATAACAGTCTATGAATAGCAATCGTCAGAATTGTTTTTATATAAATGACATGTAATGTACTTATTGCTATTTGCAAAATTATTTAACATAAAGTTTCATTTTCTGCAACTGTTATTATTCCCAAGAAAAATAGAAAAGCTGCCGAGAAATATAAATTAAGAGTGTCAAACTTTTCTGCACGCAAATTTGTCATTTACTTTCAAACATAAAATTTTGACAGAAGAATAGTTGTGTAAAATAATATATAAATTAGTATTTAAAAAAACTGAATTTGTTTTTCCATAATAATTTAATTATTTGTCACAATATTTTTGACATCAAAAGTTTAATTCGCTAAAGTATTTTTGTCTTTAATTTCCATTAACTTCAGTTATTAGAGTCGTATTAACATATTGTAAAAAATTGATTTTAAATTAAACAAAAGATTGTTAAAATTAAAATTGGGATTCTGCACAATTTTGCATTTGAAATCATGTCGCTTTAGTGGATATAATTCCAGTTCAAATTCTGTTGATAATCGAAGGTCACAATATGCAAAATCCTTGAAAATCTTATGACATGACTGCGATAGAAATATCCTAATCGAAAAAGAAGTCCGTGCGATACAGCATTAATTGCAAATTTATTAAGAGATAAATTCGTTCAACAATGAATCTGTCATATATTTCATAGCTTTGCGGGTTTCAGTCCGTCATAAAAATATTACATGGATTATTTCGTGCTATTTAAATCAGTATAATTCGGACCTACATGTAAAGTTTTCCTGGTTGGAAAGTGGGTTGGTTAGAACTGAGGATCCCTACAATATGCGTCTTTGATCAGCACGCATCTACGGTTAAAATCTGGAGGCGTGTGTCCAGATATAATCTGCAAACATCAAGCAGTGATGGTAAAAGGCCTCTCTCGTTGGCTATATAACAGCCAAGTTATCACACGGTAACACACGTTGCGCCTGCCCGCAACGGTGACTTCAGCGAGAACCAAAGAGCTGTCTGCCTTCAGTGATTCGTAAGACCTCGGCCCAATCGCACGCTTGATTCTCTACGTTCGATTATTTGGCACACTGGGTTACAGTTTTCTCTGTCCTTCCTCGCGATTTATTTCACACCTTAATTAGCTTAATCCTTTGATTAAAAAAAATCGAGTTGTATACAATCCGGAATTAAAATGACAGTTTAAATGAACTGGCAAATAACCGCTTAATTTAAATATTTTTAATTAAAAATAATTACAACTGATTCTCGCGACTGTTCGCGTAAATTTATCTTGACGTCTTGACGTCATCAATTATAATCACAAGTCAGTTCCAATCACGATCGTTGCACAGCGCCGTATAAAGAGGCGCGCGGAGTTTTGTTTCTGCAAGTTCTACATTTTCGTGTAAACTTCGCCGCAGTTAGTGAATGCACGCGTGTTTATTTGTATAAACGTTTTGAGAGAAAATATGGCCACCGACGCGTTGAGTGAGCGGCTGTCGAGCAAGCTGCACCTGCAGACGAAGACGGTAGGTGAGGAGAGAATCAAAAGGGCTAAAGAGAAGGATGAAGATGTTGCTATCTTCAGCATGTTCCCTATGGAGGGTGATTCTACGTTCAGATGCTGCTTGGGCAAATACTGCCTTCTCGGAGACCCGAAGAAAACAGACCCAGGTGACGATCGTGACGATCGTTCGTCTTAAAGACGAATTATTGCAGTGTTGACATAAATTAATATTTATTAATATGGTATAAATATCGCGATCATATTTGGCAAACATATATTCCTACTTTGAGTTAATAATGGTGGAATAATGAGAATTCATATTTTCTTAACAAATTTCTACAGAAGCAATTATTTGCCATAATATTTTTGACATTGAAAGTTTAATTTGCCGAATCTTCATTCAATTATCTGTAACTTCAGAGTTACTAGAGTATTAATTAGTATTGTGAAAAAATTGATTTTATAT
Organism: Acromyrmex echinatior; assembly: GCF_000204515.1. Next base: position 211,312 of record NW_011627322.1, on the reverse strand, counting down.
TAGACAAAAAAGCGTTGAAATTAGGGTATAGGAAGTCTGCATAATTCTATATATATATTGAAATATGTTACATTAGATGAATATAATAATAATTCATAGGTCTATCTATTGATAATCAAATTCACGATAATATCCTAAATCCTTGAGAATCTCCATAACATAACTGCGACAGAAATATCCTAATCGAAAAGGAAGTTTACACATCGCAAATTTATTGGGAGATAAATCTTCTCAATATTGAAGTATTACAAGGTGCGTGTGTGTGTGTGTGTGTGTGTTTTTTTGTGAAACCCGAAACATTATGAAATACATAAAAGACTAAGTCCGATTCCACTAATGTAAGATTAACATTAATCTCAATTTAACTTAATGCTTATCTTTTTCTTAGAATTAGAAAAAGTTGAGTAAATTGAACCAAGATTAAAATTAATTTTTACGTAGTTTTGCATTATAAAAATATTATGTAAATTATCTCGTATTATTTAGATTAGTGTAATATAATATCTTATGCAAATTTGTTATGACTGAAAAGGCAAATTAGTCAGAATTGAAGGTCTCCACAATGCGTCTTTGATCAGCACAAATCCATGATTGTGATATGAACACGCGATATAATCTAGATATAATTCGCGGATACTAATTAAGAAAAATAGAATGCTCTCTCGTTGCCTGTACAATAATAAGTTATCATACGATAACACATATTGCATCTCACAATAATGATTTCAATGAAAACCGAAAAGCTTTCAATGGCTTGTAGACCCAATTATACGCTCGATTACTTGGTACACTATTATGATTTTTTTCTCTTCTTCAATTGCGATTTACTTCATACTTAATTACTCGATTCTCTGATTGCTTATCAAGATGAAAAGAATTGAATTTACATTCCGGAATTGAAATGATAAACTGATATGTATAAATATCTAATATTTTAATAAAAATAATTATATTGATATGATAATTTAATAATTTTTTCAACCATTTATTCAAAATATTTATAATTAACTCACAATTGTCTCATGTAAATCTATCTCATCATTATTACAGGCCAATTATAATCACTTAATTGTGATCATCGTAAAATTTATAAAGAAACATGTAAAAGTTTTGCGTCTGTGAGTTTGCGTTTCATGTAAACTTTGTGGCAGCCGGTGAATGCACGTGTGTTTGTTTGTACAAACATTTAGAGAGAAAGATTCAACTGCGATGGAAGATATCTCATACAACATAAAAATCGGTTTATTCTGAGCGAGTACTTGTTGAACGAATGGCATAGAACGCCTGCAGATGAAGGCGAATGAGGAGAGGAATAGTAAAGGAGAAAACCGAAGGTGTCGTGATTTTGAATACGTTCTATGGAGAGTGATCCTAAGTTTACATATTTTCTAGGCAAGGATTGTCTGGTCAAAGATCCGAGAAAAATAGATACAAGTGATGAATTAATGATCGCTCATCTCAAAAGAAGATATACCGAGAGTTGAAATTTATTAATATTAATATGATATAAATATTGTGACTATATTAGGCAGACATTTTTGCTTTACATTTTTCAATAATGATGAAAAATTACCGGAAGGAATTAGGATGATCTTCTTAGTGAGATAATAATTTTTCGATATTTTTATTTTTATTTTTGATAATTTAATGAAATAATTTTTATTTCAATTTATTATACAATCACGTTTGACAATACGTATAATAAAACATGTCCATGGACGTATCTAGGATTTCAGTCAGGGAGAAAAATTTAACTTTACATAAAATTTATTAAAATACTTGTATTAAAGGCAGCCTTTAATTCTTCAACAAATTTTCTTACGAATAACAGCCATAAATTGAGCAATAAATGTTTAATTTTTCATTATAAAAACCATTTTCATAATTTAATTATTTCTCCTTGCTAAAATGTAGAAGGGGGCAAATGCTCTCTGATTATAAGACAAGTATGGGATAAGGGACTATTTTCAAAATTCTCCTAAGGGAAGCATTCAAGGGAAGCAATTGGTGATGCATTAGAATCTATCGAACGTAATGATACCCCAACATATATGGAGGAAAAAAGAGAAAAAGAGAGGAAGAGAAAGGGAAATGGAGAACTCCGAGCGTGACCTTATCAGGAAACATCAGTGCGCGCAGTTACTCTGTTGTATACGGTGTTACTATCTAATTGCTAATTGCCATCTGATGAAAAGCCAATTCTCAAAACAATTCTCAAAAACAAATAGATATCGATGCGACGCATCAGCTCGAACTTTTTCATGCGATTTAGTTTATTCCGATGTTAATGCGTTTGTTCTGTAATTATCGGCCTCTTCCTTGTTATCGTCGATGATAATGTCCACGTGGAAGATTATCGGAGTCTTCCCGTCACCGTGTATGTCCGTGTGTAAGTTTTGCATGATTATGCTTAAGCCTAGTAAATATTTGCACGAAATCGTAGCATGCGAAGATCTCGGTTATGAAAAAATCTCGGTTATACAACGCAAATGCTGCACTATGCGTCCTTATTCTCTTAATTTAATCTCATGCATGGATACGAAGGTGTAACTGACAAATATGGTTATTCAAATCAGCCACTCAATAGTATCATCAGTAATATAGCGATATAAGCGCGCGAGAGTCATCCATAAAAATAACTTCGAGTTTTCGAGACGAGTAAGTCCGATAAGTTGGAATTAATCTTGAAAAACAGCTAAGAAAAAATAATTTAATTCAATAAGGCCTTTTTAGATTTCGTATAAGAATGAAAAAAACTTCTTTATCTTCGTATTGTATGTTTAAAACATTATTTTTGTTTTTATATATGTAATTCATTCGGCAAACAAATACACACAAAAATTAAAATTTGATCTTATTTGGTAAAATTTACCTAAGTCAAGATTTTAATCGCACTTAATATCGCACTTATGCTTGTAATTGCATTAAATATAGATTACATCATCGAACGATATTAGATTGCTAGTTGTGTGTGAAAATGCGGAAACACAATATGACCACGTAGGTAACTAAAATATGATAATAACATTCAATGCATTTGCATCTAATCTCTTTTCTATATATATATGAGATAATTTAATTTTGAGATAATCACACATGTGATTTAAAAGCAAGTGATTCTTATACAAGTTGATAAGAAAAACTATTTCTATCATTTTTTTAAATTAAAATCCATGTTTTTTTTTTAGCAGAAATTGAAAATATTTGAATATTTTTTTCTTCACAAATTAGTTAATAATATTCATAATACGTAGTCACATCTTGCATTAAATTTCTTTATCGTAAAAGAGAAAATTAAGAAAAATTTAAAAAATATTGTAATAATTATTCACAAATCTTTGTTTTATAAAATATCATTTAACTATTTATTAATCTTAATTACATTTTAGCTAAATCATATAGTCAAAATTCTTTTAAAAGAAAGTCAAAATCAGATTTGGAAAAATTGAATGATATAATTTTATAATATATTTTTTCAATTTTATTTGAATTTTCCTGAATTTTTAATCGTTTATAATTCGTGATTTCGATTCAATTTCAAGTTGATCGGAAAATGATCAAATAAAAGGAAGTGCGAGGAAACCTTGGACACTCTCTATAGGCGGGCAGGTTTGCATGCTCAACGACTGTGCATGTTCGCGTATCTATGATTGATTTTATTGCAAACGTGACTCATGACATCGTAAACGTCAAGATAGTCTCAGCACGTGTACGCTGTGGTTAAATATAATTGCGCATTCTATTGCAATTTCATCGAATTAAGTGAACAATTTCAAAGGAAACAAATCGGCAGCCAATTACTAATTTATAAAAAAAAATTAATTAACTATTAAAATCGTTTCATTATGCACCATTAAATTGGAAAATATTCGAAACATCGAAGTTACGATGACGAAAGCTATTGGAGGATATTCTTTTAATTACATTAATGTTTAAAAGAACACATACGTTCTGACATGCCGTAATTTGTTCGTTTAAATACGTAATCGGACGTTGTCAGCAATCAAACACGATGATTGACGTAAAAACCGTGATGAAATACCTTGGAATTCATTTTAGTGCGATGAAAAAGCATCGCGCATCGTTGCATGTTTAAGGCTCTGCGAGAAAGAAAATTATATAACTCGTTTCAATCGCTCGGCCAGAATTTTTAACATGTATTAATATGTGCGTTTCGAAAGAAGCGAACAATTGTGCAATTCATAAAGAACTGTCCTATTTGTATATCTTATTACTGAAATGGTAAAAAAGGGTTAATGTACAAACAAATCGAGTTGAATGGAAAAAAAAACATTGATGATCGATGCAGTTGTATGTGCCGGATTATCGAAATCGCATATCATCGAAATCGTGATTCGAATAAGGATCTCGATATTGATGTATTATTATGAATGATATCATCAATCGCTGCGTAACGGTAGATCATATCGTCAATACATTGTCCGTATTCGAATGTAGCAATTGATGACGTGTCCAAACAAACGTATCATTATCGAGTTGCAATCTCTTCCGCAACTCTGATCTTGAACCTGAAAAATTCGTGTTTTATTTCGTGTAAAAATATTCAACATTTAATTACGCGTTTACTGTACTTCTGCCGAGCTAATTAATCAAATGAAGGAAAGTATAACATTCCTTGTTCGTATTATATATAGAAATATGAATATATTTATAGATAAGTAAAATTAAAAGTCGAGAAAGCACATCACAAAATTAAAAATAAAACAGAAGGAAATTTTTATTTAGAAATAATTTTGCGGGCATGAGATAAGCAGTTTACTTTGATCGTTGATTTTCGTACATTTAGCGAACAGAGTTTGCCTGAGTCAGAAAATTTTAGGACTGTGCACACGACAGTGTAAGACAGCTTCTGCTTCTCGTTACATTATATTTAGACTTGACGTAGGAAAGAGGAGGTAGCTTCCGCCTCGACATAGAATCAGCTTAGGAAGACGTGTTACCAATTTCACAACGTATGATAACCATAAAATCTGTTTAAATGTATTTAACAATCGATGTCCAAGAAGAAAAATTATTAAATGATAAATGATCATTAAATAATTAATGATGATATCCACAGTTAAAAATAGATAATAGTCTCTATTAGATTGTTTACTTGTCTAACCAATGGAGGAACTAACAAGCTTTAATGGATTTATGTTGCTAAAGAAAGAGTAGTTAAATGGATAAAACAATTAATGTAATAATTAATGTATCTATAATATATAGTATTTAAATGATCCCCAGTAGAGTTTAAAATACTTTGTGTATCTCATGTTAATGTAACAACGAAAACACATATAAGAATTGCGAGATATTGCGTTATATACAAGAATAGAATGAGTTTCTCAAGCGACTTTTATCTATGGTAATCGAAAAATCTTCTTGTTACGTGGCGCCGGGAGAAGCTTCATTACCGTAACAAACGAACAGGTCATTTAAGAGCATGAATGACACTTCTTAAGTAGGTTTTAAATCTTTCGTGCCTGACAATGAGGTGATTCCATACAGTTAACTCATGTCGTGTCAAAAAGCATTGTTTTATGTATTAAAATATAGCAATTGTTATATTAAACACTTATATTTTTGCATACACATCTCTGAGTGCTTCACAAATATTCTCCGTTTTATATTCATATATTCATATATTCCGTAACCAGTTTTTGGTGGATTTATATTTAATTATTAGGAATCTGTGAGTACATATATGTATAATGTCATTCATTGTTTTTTAAATACTCTCCACGTCTCTTAAAAAATTAGATTTCTGATAAGATTATATATAAAAGAATATTTCACAATGGCAACTATACATACGTTTTATGTTTGATGAAGAATATGTAAATATCTAATTTTTAACATGTGTACATCGTTCATCACATAACGCGAATAATACGCGGATTACAACGCGACGCGTATAAGATTACAACATCGGCCTTGGGCTATAAGCTTTATACATATACGGAGGTATTGCCTGGCTGATGTGACGTCACGAATTTCCACTTGAGTCATATAGTGGTCCAAGAGTCAGCGTGTCGTGTACGAAAGATACATATAGATATCAAAATGACCATTTTTAGTGTATCTTAAAAAGCATCGAAAGGTAAAATAAATGCATTTGAATATTTAATATATAAATACTTGTAAGTAATAAAAATAAAAAATCTGAAATATGTATGTTTTTCTAAAAAATATATTTAGGAATTTATAAAAGACAAAAAATAAAAATGAATTCTGAACAAAAATAAAAAATCATTCTGAACATCATAGATAAATATTCCAATAAAAATCTCATTTATCTACAGATCAAATTCGACCTTATGTTTGGAATGTAAATATTTATAATAAAATGAAACGAAAAAAGTATAATAAAAAAGTAATTTTTATATATATCGTTTTTCATTTATACCATAATATTTTCAAAAGTGGCATAAATTATTTCAATTAAGAAAGAATTGGATTTTTTAATTTAATATTCTGCAATCTTAAATTGATTATAATAATATTGTATAATTAGCACATTTTTATACATTTGATCGAGATGTAATTGATTGCTTAAATAACATAATGGATAGATAATTGGCAATTTTGTAGACTGCAATGTAATTACAACCTGAAGACTAGATTAAATAAAATTGGACGGAGTGCTCGATTGCGAATGTGAATAATTCAACGAATCGATGATTAACGAAGTATTGAACAGATATTGTACGCTGTTTATTAATCACATCTACATCGGCGATGAAGGAGACAATTATCGACATGACATTCATGTTGATTTTCCATAATATGGATGCTATTTCTGATAGGGTAATGAATATTTTACAGACAATTTTTGAAGAGCTTAGTCAAGGAGAAGACTAAAAATTAGTTTTAACAAAGCTGCGATTTATTGTATGACATTCTGATCTAAGATCCGTCTATCTTTGAAGAAAAAACGAAGAAATCTGAATATTTTTTTAATGAAACAAAATTTCCGATTGTTTTTAAGAGAGAGAGGGGGAGGGAGAATAAGAGAAAGAGAAAGAGAGAGAGAGAGAGAGAGACAGACTCTCATCTTTCAGACGTGATCCTGTGTCATAAACATTTAAAATTGAGCTGATGATTCACGGGACAAGTTATTATACTTAATGTCACATTTAAATATGTTATTTGGCTGGACCTTAGATCACCTTTCGTTATTAATTCGTCTTCATGTCTCTCAGACACGACAGATAAATTAAAAAACCGTGAAAAAATGAACGCCTCTTACAGTGTCTCGTTCGAAATCTGTACAAATAAATTATAAATCGAGTTGAATTCTACATGTGTAATAATAATGTATGTACATACATACATTACATTTAAAAAATTTTAAAACAAGATACAAAATTCATTATATGTTAGAAAAAGAAAAACAGAATAATGTATATAATATATATCTTAATAAAATGAAAAACTAAGAATGTATATAACATTTTGCAAACAAATGATATATAGAATTTAAAGAATAACAAAATAAAAACATTAAAAAGAAATTTAATTAATGTGAAATGATTGTTTAACACATTAATTTAGTTCAGTATTTAAATAGATACTATTCTAAATTTAAATATTTTTAGAAAAATTTTGAAGGATATGTTTTATGTTTTATATGTTTAGTCATTTTTTCTACAAAATATATTGTAATCACCGCGTTATTATATTAAGATGATGTAAGATTTTCAATTTGATCGAAATACGAAAAGCTACCCGTTTTTCGAATCACAGATCAGAACGTGACCACAATAATAAATCGACAATATTCATCTGCCAGACAACATTACGTCACGTTCACGTTCCTCGCATATTATTCTTAATCTTAATGAAAACAAGTAACCGAGATCGTCTCTTGTTCCTAGCTATAAATTATGGCAATTTCGCGATAGACGAGCAAAATAATTTAAAAAATAAATCTTAATGTCATGACTGTTACGTTCTGATGTTACTCGGCGATATTTTTATTTTTATGTCTAAGTATTAAAATATATTTTTGAAAAACGTCATCAACTAAAGAGATCGATGACAAAGATATTCGGTTAATACAGCTACATTTAAATTAGCGCTTTCGTTTTTGATAAAAGCCCTATTATACGTCTCAATAATTTAAATTCTCTGATGTAATTATACGGTTCGCCAATCAAAGTCCTGTGACCGCAGTGCGGTTAATTTCTTCCGGCCGTTTTTATTTTTACGTGACTATCTGCACCTGTGCATGTGCTAATTGCGGATCGCGAAAGACGGCGAATCTATATGCGGCAGGCAAAACGGGAACACGATGCTTTCCATGACTAAACGAGGTTCCGAACGAGGCGAAACGTGAAACCGTAGACGAGGAAACTCCATGGATCGATCTAATTCGCTTGCAACGAAGGGTGCTTTATAGGCGAGTGCCCAATAGGGAGCTCCCAAAGAAATTCACAAAAATATTTATTTAGCTAGCTGATGGAGTGCTCGGACGAAACACGCGATGATGCACGCGACTGCGATTTACAGCACTGCAGCCTGCCAGTCGCCACACGCAACTATCCGTTCGTTTTGATGTTAAAGCGTGAACCGACGACCTCCGTTACACTTATTTCAGACTTAGATTAACATTTTTATGCAACAACTTGCCACGACTTGCGAAGCAAATCATCAGTGTGCTTCAGGCTTTCATTGATTGAAATAAATATATAAATTCAATAAATGGAAAAAGAATACTTTTTTTTTAATAAAAAGCAGATTATAAATAAGAATGAAAAATTGAAAGAAAAATTAGACGGAAGAAAAGAAAGATTGAAAAAAAAAATTTTTATTGATTGTTAAACTGCGCACCACTCTCATCAGCCCTTTCGCAATTTCGCCCTTTTAAAAATTAGATGTTTTTTATATTGTATTTTTTTTTAAATTTAGTAATGTGCATGAATTTCTCTCTTTCTCTTTTATCCAGAACATTGCATATAAATATCGTTCAATCCGAAAAAGGCATTCTTTTTATAACTTTGTTTTTATAACTTTCCTTTTATAAAAGTTTATCGCATTTGCATGTTTTAGGTACTAAGAAGATGGAATACAAGACCAGACAATGGCACGAGAAGTGCTTTTGCTGCGTGGTCTGCAAGAATCCGATTGGCACGAAGAGCTTCATCCCGCGCGAGCAAGAGATTTATTGTGCCGGATGTTACGAGGACAAGTTTGCCACCCGGTGTGTTAAGTGCAACAAGGTGGGCCACTCCTCTGTATCGATGATTACTTCGTATGTCGTCTTGCGTTCGTTTATTGCGTGTCGCGCAAAAAGCTCATCGAGCGTAACAAGCGAATCAAAATCGGGATTTCATTGTGAGACCATAAATCTCAATACGATAAACTCGCTGATATAGTCGTTATTTGCGTATTGATGCTTTGTGTACTTGGTCATAAAATAAAACGGTCAATAATATTCAATATTCATTTCATTCATTTAAACGTATCAGTCATTGAATTACAGGCGTTCTTTTATTTTCGACGAATTCTGCATGCTTTTAAATATCTCTTTTTTAACATTCTTCTAAATTTTTCATAGTCACTCGCAATCTTTGCGGAACTCATTTCTATTGATGCGCATGATGTCACTTCAAGTCATTTGTCAAATGACTCTTCAACTACACATGTATTGCATCGATATCACTTGCTTGCATCAATATTTCTCCTTGTTTATTTTTATATATGTATATTTTATATCCTTTATATATCTACATAATATATTAATATATATCTACATAATATATATAATAATATATATAATATAGACATATTCTTTTATTCTCTTCTTCAACTTGTGCTTTTATTTGTATAACATATTAATCGATTTTTGTTACATTATATTTCCCTTGTTTTCTTTGCATTATGTTTCGGGGAGAAATTTTGAAAAATAAATAAGCTTTATTAAATATTATCTAAAAAATGCGAATGAAACTCGCAATGAGATGTAACAGTTCGATGAAGCGACTTGTCCTATAAAATGTCATGAACTCTTTATCGCAGATCATCACCAGCGGCGGCGTGACATATAAGAACGAGCCATGGCACAGAGATTGCTTCACCTGCAGCAACTGCAACAACTCTCTAGCGGGACAACGATTCACATCGCGCGACGACAAACCATACTGCGCTGATTGCTTCGGCGAGCTCTTCGCCAAAAGATGCACCGCTTGCTCCAAGCCGATCACTGGTGCGTATTGCCTTTATGTAATTATTAGTTATTAATAAAAAACAAAATTAAAGAATAAAATATGTTGAAAGAATTGAGAAATTGAATCTTCTAAAAAAATCATCAAATTGATGATGTGCTTATTATCATTCGACAATAGATCTTTTAGTGAATATATGTGCGTCTACCATTAGAACCAATTCTTAATACAAGCAATATACAAATAACAATGAACAGATGAAAATCTGTTAAATTCAATCTGAGTGTAATTTGCATTGATTAATTTGCAGGTATTGGTGGCACTCGCTTCATCTCATTCGAAGACAGGCACTGGCATAACGACTGCTTCATCTGCGCGGGCTGCAAAACTTCGCTGGTCGGACGTGGCTTCATCACCGATGGCGACGACATCATCTGCCCTGAGTGCGCTAAGATGAAGCTGATGTAAAGCACGCGGCTTCATGACGTCGAGATTGACAACGAGATCGACGAGATGACAGAGCGATCGAAGGGAGAGAAAGGACGAGGAGCAAGACGCACTTCCGATATGGAATTCGTATAGTCAAGCGGATTCCGTTGCACGCCATAATAATACCGTCGTCGCGATCTTACTGACCGTCAATTCGAATTTAAGACGTATGCAAACGATAGAGAACTTCGCAGAGTCACATCGAGAGACGAGATCGCGAGAAGACGTAATAAAAATTATAAATATAAGAAAAAGAATAAGATTCTTCGCGTGAATTTTTGTTACGAATAATCGACGTATTTCGACGAGATTTTCCGCGCCGACTTTTTTTCAGAGGATAACGAAGCCCCATCAAGAATCCCCTGGCCAAGTTCTCGTCTTGGTTAGCATAGTGATTTCATGATCGCCGATTAATCGTTCGGAAAGGAAGGCGACGCGAGAGTCTTCTAGCTTCATAGTCGTAGCGACATTAATCTATTCATTATTTCGTTCTACGTGTATTTATGAGAACACTGACGCGAATCCGTCTGTGTTCGAAATGATGATCTGCTCGATCATCGCGTCGGGATATCGAAGAGTAGAAGAGATATGAATGGGAGAGAAGGGAAAAAAAGAAATGCGCAACCAACAGCGAGCTTGATGGAAAGAAATCAAATCGCCTTACTGTAATAAAATCGTTGATACGGACACGTCGATTAGGATAATGAATAAGCCTAAGTGCTTCGCGTGCTCTCGTGATGTTACTAATATTAATAACGTTTTTTTTTTGCTTTGTACAATGGTAGAGAGATAAGCGCCCGTGTGCGCACAAAGAGAGTCCTACGTATTATATATTCTTATGAAAAACTAAAATTTGATATATACGTATAACGATGTTATTTCTATTCGACTCGTACTCACGCGAAAAACACGACGGTCTAACACGTACACAATCTATATCACACACCGACACTAATCTACTCGATTGACACATCATAACTTTTTTTCTCTTGCCTTCTTTGCATCTACGATGTTGTTCATCTAATTTCCGAATAAATAATACTATTTATTAATTTGTAGAAACTTTACGAAAATTTTGTACGTGAAAAATACAAAAAATCTGTTACCGATTTTCCATATACTAAATAACTATTTTCCAAAACTTAATATGTATATATATATATATATAATATATATATATTCAGATTTGAGAGAAAATTATTTTAATGTTCCAGAAATCGGTAGGATGAAAATTTTTGTATGAACAAATTTATTGATTTCTACATGCGTTACACACAGGATATGATAAACAATATGTATGTGCTTTGATTCACGATATCCCGACTCTCTTCTCGGTCTTTCTCTCCCCTTCTCTCGTTCGTCGAGAAAAATAGGCGCGCAACGTAGGGATCCATTATCATCCCGTGTGAATCGCATGCGCGCGCACACACACACAGCACATACATACATATAACACAACAAATATGTACACATACACGATACACATACACGATACACATACACACATACACATATACACATGCTGCAAACATTTTTTGCAATAGATATTAAGAGTTTTGATCAAAGAAAAAGATACAGCAAAAAAGGGACAAAACTCGCATCCATACACATGCACGCATACACACAAGCGTAAACAAATATACACCCACATATAAATACACATACGAACGAATGTGCAATGGACGCACACGTGGAAATACTAATTGTGGCCTTATTCGCACCGAATACCATAGGAGTAAAAAAAAAGGGAACTAACTTACACAATAATTTACTTCATTATGAGACATTTAATATCAAATTTATTGTTATACGCGAACAAAGGTAAGTGTAATGCCGCGCGAACCGAGTCCACGAACACGGAAACTACGAGACCAATTCGAATCACGAATTGTTAATCGCAACCAATATAAGTCACACACGTGCTATAATATAATATTGTATGTTATCCGACGGAGTCACTTACACACACTAATCGCCTTAATTAGTAAATGATAAAAAAGAGATTATTCTATATTCAGCGTATCCTATACACTGTTACACTGTAAAATTGATAAATAAATAAATGTAATTATTTACATGGGAGTCCTGTATCCCATCTCCTAAAAGTTATCAACAATTCTTTGAAAATTGAGAATACTTACAGAGAAACGCAATGATAATGCGTTCCTCTATAAGCATTTCTCTATAAACAGGTATAATCAATTCATTAATTATCAATTCATTTATCTTGTAATTAATAAAATTTATGATTTTCTTATAATATATTTTTAACATTAACAGAAATATAATATTTCATATAAATAAGTAGTTATTTAATATATTAATTAATAATAAACATCATTTAATACATTAATAGATACATTAGAATCCAAAGATAAATTTAAAGAAAATTGCGAGTTTTATTTACTTTATATAAAATTATATTTTTTAATATAACTAGAATTATATTATTTTCTGACACTGCTTATTTTCTGAAGTCGAAGATTTTTCAATAGATTATAGATCATGATAAGAAGCAATATACATAATATGCATCGAGATGTTAAACAGATATATTATAAAAAAAAGAAATACAATTAGATAATCAAATCCGATTTCATGTGCTTTTTTGAAAAGTAGGTAATGTGATTTACACGTACAGAATTAATTCTTTAATTTAATTATGTTATGCAAAATCTAAAATAATATTAATAAAATATAATGATTTGCAAGTTTTATTCATTTAAAAATTAGAATTACAATTTTAGCACATTTTTAATTTATGATTATTGAATTATGATACGATCAAATTGATTTAATTAATGATTCATCAGTACAAATTTATCGTACCGTATGATATTGATTAAATAGATTAATGCAAACAGAAATATATAATTAAATATCTGATGACGTATTCTGCTGCCATCTAACAGATTAGGTAAAATCATTTTCTGCTGATGATCTACAGATATAAAATTTAGTTTCCTCTTTCTTCTGTAGATGTCTATACTATTTCCTTAAGCGTTATAAAACAAGAATAAAAATTATAATTAAAAAATTATTATAATTTTGTAATTAACATATATGTTCTTAATTAATTTATATTATATTAATTTTCAACTTTTTAAATATTTTGTTATAATAAAAACGTTAATAATACTTTTCAATTTAAATCAATGTTAACAAAGTTTTAATGAAATTAATTCAATTTCCATTAAATTGAATTAAGTTTTTAAACTGCGTAAAAAAATGAATAGGAATACCATGAATAATATATATTGGACGATTATACACTCGTTCAATGTAATAGATCTGTAATTTTTTATTCTACTAATTATTTCATGTTTTCTTCTTCAAACTCAATTTCAACAATTTGTACAAGATTGAAGACTAATTTCCATACATACAGATATAAATCTCAAAAGTAAGAACTCATTTTGGAAAATTGGATATGTACAGAGTCACTATAAATAAATCCCTGTCGAAATTCATCATCGACATTAAGGTCATGTTGTCGGAGGTCACACGATAGGTCAATGCACGCTCGATTCTCCTGCGTGACAGTGTGCCACCCATTGGATGACGACCTCCAAATTACAATTTTACTTCATTAGCTCCGACATCAATTTATCCAAGTCCGCTTACAATGGCTCTTTTACACTACGGGGCTCCTAGGCATTGTGGAATTTCAAGGACTCCGCAAAAAAATGGGAGATACCTTCCAAGAAAATATTCGTGAGTTTATATGTGAAGTTTTATGAATTTTTCACAAAAAGCTTTAATTAAAAAATCATATTACAGCTTCTAATAATTATTTTTTGTTTTGTTGATATATCTTAAAATCATGTACTGCCTAAATCTGCTTGTAATATTACAATTTTGTAATCTTTTGTCATATCTTCACAAATAGAGTGTATTAAATTGAAAAGTTCAATGTCATTTAATAAATTTTCTATATTTTTCTATATTTTTCTCGTACAAAACTATTTTCAAAACAATTAAATAAAAACGTAATGTTTCAAGTTTCTAAGATTTTTTTTCTTTAAGCTAATGTAAGTCAAAATGTAGAAAAATAAGTACTTCTCATATCTACGTTTCTAAGTCAGATTATTTCTAAAAAAGAGATTTATTTTGAGCGTTTCTTTTTTCCATTTTAATACAGAATGAATGAACTCAAACTTGGTCTCAAAATCTCTCTCTTTCTCTCTCTCTCTCTCTCTCTCTCTCTTCATATAAAAGCATTGACGATAGTTTTAGAGTGATGATTCTCTATGTATGCATAAGCTACCGTTTCTGTTAAATTAATCCTTTTCGAAGTTATGCTTCCCATCGTGTTTAAATCAACCGACTGCGCGTTCCCGATACAGAGTTGTTCTATTGATGTAGCGAACGCCTGTTCTAAACGCTGTAAGCCAAATCCCGCGAACAGTTCCGAACAGAACTGTTAATTACACGCGGATACCCATACACACAGACTCATGTGCACGTAGACGAGCGAACGAGCACCGCACTCGGGGTAAAGTGAGGTCGATGGAAAGTGGTATAATCGCGAATGTGGATCGACTCAAGGAGAGCAGAGAAGAGGAGATCCTTTACCTTACTTATGTAACGAGCGACCATGGTGGTGTCTCGTGTCTTCGACCGCGTCCGAAGAGGGAGAGCGAGAGCTCTGCCTCTCTCCTCGGAGAGGCTCTGCCGACTCCCTCGTTCTCTCTCCTCCGTTCTCCTCGTCTCCCACGAACGTCACTGTTCGCCTTGACTCTGTCCCGCTCGTGCTGCGCTCGACACTGTCCCTGAAAATCCCTCCACGGAACTCATCCACGCAAGCGCGAACTTAATAGGCATTCGCTTGTAATTGTAATTATTATCGAGCCAACGAACAAAGGGATATTCATCACAAGCTGAATACTATCTACTACATAAATAATTAAAAATATTTAAGAAACATGTGAGAGAGAACGTTCGTGAGAATTGTAATTAATTTGTTTCGCTTAATAGCTCAAATTAAAAAAAATGTTATTATCTAAATATTATTTGAACAATATTTAAATACATATTTCGTCTTATTTACTATTTTTATTACATTTAAGTATGTGGACCGTGAACCTCTTTTGATATGCTTAAACATTATTTGATATGTTTAAGCTTTCTAAATATTAAATACAAAATAATGTAATTCCGGACAGGACGGAACATTGCAGCAGAATATATGTATAATAACACGATAAATCGCCTCTGCATCTTCATATACATATGTCAGCTTGTATGAAAACTCTCGTAAACCGTCTTTATCCCAAAGGAGACGGTAAAGCTCGGATGCTCCACTCGAATCCTAATCTTGCTCTTTGTGTCTTTGTGGACTTTGGTCATGACGTTCCTCTTGACCCTCTCCGGAATCTAATAGACATAACGTTACATTCTCAACGGACAGATTTGTACTACAGCAACTTCGTCCGTTTCTCTTCTGTCATCTCTCTTTTTTGATACATTTCTCATGTCCCTCCCGCGCCTGTCTCTCTTAGATATACGTTTGACATCGGAATCTCGAAGAACGATTGTTAAATCTTCAATCTCGGGGTCAGTGGCATTTGCCGTGTAGTCTATATAAAGCCTCTTTCTTGATGTAAATAAAAATCATTATTTTTTCTTTCTTTCGCACATCGAAAAGGCCAAGAGAAATATTTTCAAACCATAACCACTCAATTTCCCCCAAATCTGATAAATTTGTGAAGCAAACAAAATTATTTTCAAAGTATTTTTTTCAACCCGTGGCTAATGAAATTTAAGGATCGATGCTACTTAAACTAATCGGTTTAAATGCGTTCATTATGACAAAAATAGAGAAATTCCTGCTCTCACATAATCTCTTGTGTAAAAACAGATTTAAATTAACGTCAGAAATCTCAAAAATATCTCTCATGTTTACAACTTCTTATCGTTATAAATTAAAGATAAAATAATCCGGGAAAAAAAGCATCTATCCTGAGACGTCAATGTAACGAACTACAAAATGTTATTTCCGCTTTTTCTACAAAAATCCAAAGCCTTGACAAAGCCATGACGCACAAGCAATCTATTTTCAAGGAATTATTTTTATTTTTAATCACTTTCCATGGTTGCACGTGATTTTATAAGAGTTATAGCTCGCCATGAAAATTTCCATGCCTCCAACATCAATATGTAACTGAATCGGCAGTCGCATTGTTTGAAATTTTTACAAATCGATTCGAAAGGCATTTGGAGAGGCAAATCGGCTCAACGGGAGGCGAGGCGAATAAAAAGCCACCATACTGTTGTAGCGGTGTTATTCCGACGCAAGATGATTTCGACACCGAAAACGAGGGCCGTTGTTGTCGGAGGTCATTCGTCGGTTCAACGTTCGGGCCATTTACCTGTCCGCCAACTCGAATCTTTGGTCGCTGACATTGCGATATTAGCATCCCGCTTGCGGGCGACTATTGTAACACCTCGGAGACAGAGAGACCGACGTAGAAAGGTATACCATAAGCAAATCATGAGAGAGACTAGGTATCAAAGATGAATATTAGACGCAATAACGAAAAAACATTTGTCCCAACAAAACTTACGTATTAATGTCTGCAGAAAGTAAAAATATACCGGAGTAGCCATAATTATTAGAGACGTAACAGTAAAATAGTGAAAGTAATCATAAATTTAGTAAAAAAAAATACCATCCAAGATACACTTAATAAATAACGTTTAATTTATTTTATTGTATTTAATATCTTTTATTGTATTTAACTTCGTAATTCCTTTAAAATAATATTTGTATCGACTTCGTTACAGAGTATTCTTATTGAATCTTTTTAATTGAAAAATAAATTGTAACCGTATCAGAAAAATATTTACACACATCTGAAAAGCGAGCAGAAGCGAGTAAGCAAGAGCGAAACGCGTTACTCGGAGTGAAGATAATTCAATGAGTTGAATGACCAGTGCGACGAAGCCGCCCTACGCGTTCGCCGTTTTTCGTGCGCGTCCTCGAGTTAAACAATCTTCATGAAATTGAAAGAGATGACCTCGCCGGCATCCCATCTATTGGCGCCTCGATCGGCGCTGGAATGACGGAAGAGTGCGAGAGAAGGATTAAGGCAGGAACTCGACTTCTCTTTTCGGCTTCGTGGAAGGACGCAAAAGAATGGAGAGGAGGAGGAGGCATCCTCCGCTGGTTGCTTCCTCCAAGAGTGCCTTGACCCTGAGCCGAGCGCAGAGAAGTCTCTTCGAGACGAAGAAGAGAAGAAAAGTGCGAAGGAACCGATGCCTTGGAGTGTAATCCGGGTCGCTACCTTGTTGTTCGTTGACTTTCCGTGGCGTTCACAGAAGTCGAGAGGGAGTTCGTCGCTACCGGAGGAAGGCAGAGGGAGATTCAATGATGTAATTCTTTGGCCATGGACCCCTAATAAAGATGGCATAAATCAAAAGTCGATAGCCATTCAAGGACACTGAAAGATACTTCTGGCGGACCTAGGCAACGATCACTTGCGTTATAATGTAATATAAGAAATATTCTTCAGCAAGCAATTACGGTAGATAGAAATTATTGAGAAAACAAGTAAAATTGACATCTTGATTAAAAAATGATTTACTTATTCTATGAAATCCATTATTGTAAATGAAAGAAAGACTTTGAAAAAAGAGAAGACTAAAGAGAGGCGGGAAATGGCGGAAAAGCAAAAGAGAGAGTGAGAGAAAAACAGAGATTTATTAACCGTGAGAAGAGACTGCGTCTTATCGAAAATTCCGTCAATAAAACGGTAAATAATGACAAAGAACGGAGAGTAAAGACACGAAAATCTGAAGAATGCGCGTTGCATGTAGTGCAGTTTTCTATGCAAAATGAAGGAGAGTGGGAGAAACGTGAGGGAGGGAGAGAAGCAAGACGAAATAAGAGGAGTCTGGAGACGTCGGACGAGGGGGACAAGTCCGGGTTAGGATGGAGGGAGACAGGAAGGTATTGCCGACGGACACGGTGGAGGTGGCAGGAAGAAGGACGAAGGAGACGAGGAAGGAGAAGCCGAAGGGAGATGACCGGCAAGTCGAACGAAGACGCAAGTTCATATCCAAGGAGATGTGGGACGATGCCCCGGAGTAACCTCCATCAAGGATGGACTTCCACCATCCACTGACGGCGGCGACGGCGGCCCCAAGATGCATTATACATCCTTGTTACACACGTCTGGACGATTATCTTGTAACAGTAGATTCGATGAATTTCTCGACTAAACTGCGTGAAGAAAGATCCAATGAATTATTTAAAAGGTGTATTAATCAAAATATAAATGATTAAAATTATATAGCGATGCACATAAATATTTTCCCGATTAAGTTTCTTGCGCGAAATGTTCGTGATATAAATAAATATTAAACAATTTTTTATGCAGCAATTAAAATTATTGGCCGTTTTCTTACTTGGCAATTTCTCACACTTAAGGCTCGACGTTTGCTAAATGCGGCACTGTATAGCGGCAAACGGCCTCGATCCGCGAGAAGACGAAACCACGCGTGGCGCGCGGAAAAGCGAGTTCTCCTCGCGGAGAAAAGTGCTTTGCCCGCGGTGCTCGGTCACCTCGACGAATGCCAGAGAACGGATCGAAATCGCGATTTGGCAGAGTTTTTATACGCGCCGTCCTAGAATTCGCGTACCTTCTTCAGCTAGAAGATTCTTTGAACAATTTTGACATCATCTTTTTGCCCAAGCTTCACGGTTAACGGTACTTATAAATATATGTACATAATGTATAATATATTATATTTCATATTTGTATAGATGTAATATTGTATTACCTCTTTTCAATTTATTATAAATATTTATTTAATAATAATGTAAAATAATTTAAATACAGATATCGTAACATGCATTTATATGTGTGTCTGTGTGTGTGTGTGTGTAAATACATATACAAAGAAAAAATTAAACATAAAAAACTTTATAAAATTAATAAAAGTTAATGGAATTTGTTAAATGATTTTTTTGTCTTGAATATAGTGAATTATACTAAATGCCTAAATATTTCTTCTACTCTATTTCTCCTATTCAATTTTATGAATAGCGTTCCCTCACCCAATTATGCGAATGAGGTAAAACAATTACGCATTCGCATATTTTATAACTGAGCGAGTACATGCGCGCGATATAAATCGGAATTTCCGGTGTTTTCCTTCGGCGAACGCGCGAAACGAGAAGTGAGGTCAACGCTTGCTGAAAGAGACGATCGGCATTCGAGTAAACAGAAGTACAGGAATGTGGAACGTGCTCATTATGCGGTTGTCTCTTAATCTCAGTAATCGACAGATACATTCGAATTTTTATATGCTTCGGAAATGCAGTTCGTTGATATTCTAATTATACGAAAACCCGTTATGCTTGTAAAATCTCGTAATCGAACGTTTTCCCAAATCATTACGAAATCATTGAAATTCTTTTCGGTTTTCATATAGAAAGTTTATCATATATCTTAACAACGAAATCGGTTCTTTAGCAAAAAATATCACACTTGTGAAAAACAAATTTAAAAAATTAAGCAACAGGTATATACATAGCATATTCTAAGTATATTCTACAATATTTCCAGAAATAAATAAGAAAATCTCATATAAGGATTATTTAAATAGAAGCATTAATAATTAATGAAGAATTAAAAATTAAAGAACCTTGCAAAATCTAATAATTGATAAATTTGTAAGATTTAAAGACTGAGAAATTTAGGCTAAAAGATATAATAAACTAGAAAAAATCAATATAATTATGTTCATATTTTTATATAATTTTTATAATTATTTTTATATAATTATGTTAATATTTTTATTAAAGAATTTTCCTATAAAAATAGTTCAGTGTCGAATTAAAAAAAAATTAAAATTAAAAAGACTGTGCACAAATATACAGAATTGAAAAAAAGACTCAGAATTACTTGTATATATTTATTTAGATTAATATTAATTAATTTTTTTCAGAATTTATCGAATATACCTCTTTTTGCAACTATGTTATTTAATTTATAAATGTGTTTTCATAAATTAAAAATATAAAAACTGTATAATTCTTCTCTCAATATCCGATATTCGATAATTTTAACTTTAAGGTCAATGACTAAGATCATTGATTTTATTTATTTCGAAAATGAATCAACTTCCTCGAAACGTATTTCAACGCGAATGTCATCGTCGTTAAGACCTACCTGTGATGTTCGTGACTCACTATACGCCACGAAATTCTCGAAACGATAACCAGAACTTGACCATCTAAAAAGAAAGTGTTTTGCAGTAATAATCGGAGTACTAACGATTCACGCACGTCGTAACGACCACGTTGTATGCGTGCCTCTCCAAAATCTGTTTTAGTCACACTATACTTTCGCTAATTAACGGTAATCAAGATTGAGAATTTGATTTGATCATAACGAGTTAAAAATTACCCCTTAAGGAACGAATCGCAAAATTACATGCGCATTAAGGGACGAATGCTAAATTGCAAACGAGTTTTCTTCTTTAAATTTTTAATGAGCTTTGCGTTGATATAAAAAAATTATAATTATATCTCATTATAGTATAATAACATTTTCTTATTATTTCATATATAATGATATCTTATTATTATTCATTTTTATTTTGATAATTGTATTGTTGATAAAGTAAAGCTTTTTAAATTTAATTTTAACTTACATTTTCGTTAATAGCAATTTTTATTTAATTGAACAAATAAGTAAATATATATTCAACTTCTTGATCGAAAGAAGTATGGAAAATTATGTCATTGTGTTCAAAAATTGTCAAGATAATTAAGATATCACTTCTTAAGAGGAAATACATATATATGCAGCTCCTGAACAGTATCCTGAGCTCATTTTCAATGTAATGAGACTAGAATAAAGTTACAACGCAAATCAACATTGGACTTATCGAGCTTATAACGCTATTACAATTAACAAAATTATCGCCAAAAGTCTTGTTCTCACGAACCTTGATTTGGAAAATGGCACTGTTACGAACGGTATCGCTCACGCACGGGTGCGTGAAAGTAAATGCATGTGCACGCGGATACGCGTGTACGCGTTGCGTGCACGACTTATGTGCATTCACGTCACGTGACTTCGCCTTAACCTAGTGTCAGTGGCCAGTTGTTCGTGGCTTACAACGAGAGCGCTTTTTGGGTCTAGGTCTGCTGAGGGCGTTCACCCCGCTTACGTTGTTAACACACTTACCATACTGTACGAGGCCAATGGCAGCGTTAGTGTGCGTCCCGCTTCCTACCACCTTCCGTGGATCGGACGAGGAGAGACGAAGCGTCTGCCTATGCCAACTACGACCCGCGGGCACTTGGTCAAGAAGCTTCACTTTTAATCGTCTCGCGATGCAACCGCCTCAGGTTCTCAGATACAGTGACTTTGAAACATAAAAGAACGTAAATTTGTCAAAAATAACACACACACACACACACACACACACACACACACAGTGCAAGATATTATTGAATTATACATAAGAGAATTATACATACGGTTAAGAAATTTTATTTCCATTGTCTTACATGATTTTAGAATCCTTTAATATAATTCTACGTTTTCGGAATTGTCAACTTTCATGACGATATTATTTCACAGCGTTTCGGAAAATTTTTTTTAATTTGTTGAATTTTACCAATTATTATTATAAATTATTAAATTATTAAAGTATAAATTAATTTTAATATTGCGTTGTACATATAACAACATATAAAATTATAAAATTAATGCAAAAAACGCAATAAACTACAATATAAAACAGATTTAAATAATAAATTTTATCTTTTAAAAAAATATGTCAACGTGCAAAATTAAAGAGCCTATTCTGTAACTCTTAACTGTAGAAAGAACTTAACTGAGAAAATTTTAAAAATGTATTTGAAAATATACTTAAAAATGTTGTTATCAGAATTATGTAAATACGTAGACTTTAAAAATATTATAGACTCTATACACAATATAACTCTGACAATGAAATTTTTAAGTATATACTTGCAAATATATTTTCTTAATTTTCTTAATTTTGCGATGATATATAATATTTTTTAATAGATAAAGTTTATTTGAATTTCCAATAATCAATTTTACATACTTTATCTGTTTCTGTATTAATTATATAATATAGAAAAAAGTTTTAATTGACTTCATGCAATACATAGTACATTGAAAAAAAATTATTAAATCTTAATACATATTTCTTTGAATAATATTTAAATAAACATAAAGTTACACTAAATAAATATTTACTGAATAAAAAAATAATAGTTAAGTCAAATTAATGATTTTTGTATGCAATAAATATATATATATGTTTATATTTAATAAATATTTACTTAGAAGTATATAAACAAATATTCATTAAAATTTATTATTTTTTTCAGTGTATACAATTTTATGCTCGCAGAATATCGATAAGATATTCAATGATAGCAAACTGAGATTACTAGCTTCCGGGTCCCGTTACTCAGGCAACAAATGTAAAGTAAATCGGCCATTTATACCCGTTAAAACCGATTATACTCCCACGTTGGCGATAAGTTTCTGGCACGAAAGGTCAACACGATAAGAAACAAGTCGAGAATGAAGAACGTCGTTGTCACTGTTGCTATTGTCATCGCGAATTCAGAAGACTTCCGTTTCGTTGACGTCGCCGCATCATGACGAAATTCACTCTCATCCCTATACAGTTACGCCAATCCGTGTACTTTCGTTGACGCCGAGTGAAAAAGTACCCTAAACGCGATCGGGATGAAACGAATGTGGCGCGTATTTTATACCGTTACCCTCAAGGTAATCGCTTGACTCAGCTTCGGTTCGTTCCTCGTCGAGCATCGAAGAATCGCTCGCACAGCAGAAGATGTACGAGAAGGGAGAGCGGAAGGTGAAGTAGGAAACGCCATGAGAACGTTCGACATGAATGGACCAACAAACTCTCGACACCGTTATCGTTATCGTAGCTCTGACGTGGGTAGAAATCGCTCTGTGCGAGAGCGGGCGTGCGAGAAACATGCGTCGTGATCGCGAGAAGCTGTCCTGTCAACGTCCATCGGGATATCTTAATCCTGTAACTGTAGAGAAACTCTTGCAGCACCTTCGCACGAGACTGCAATGATCATTTCGATACCGTTGAAACACGTATGTTCTGAGGAATTTTTTAAAAGTTCCGCTATACAAATTCTAAAGAAAGCGAAACAGAATACGGACAATAAGGTGTCCAATGTTAAAATATAAAATAGAGAAAATTAATTATTAGGTAATTGTGATGTATTGAGATCATTGAATTAGATAATTGTAAAGAAAACTAACAATAAAATATAATATAATATGATATACCTACATATATAATATTTTGTATTTTTTAATTTAATTTTAGATGAATTTTAGATATTAAATATTGCAAATTGAAAAGTGACAACCAACGACTTTCTAATAGATAATTTCTATCTATCATTGCTTTTGAATAAATTAAATCCAATTATATCGGTTAAAGAAGGAAAGAAATAAGAATGACAAAATGCACGGATTATTATCTATTTTGTATATTAATTCGTATTCGGGTATACTAATAGAAATTCTTAAAGATACCATAGTTCTGCAAAAGTAAATATCAGAAAAAGAAAAATATATTTGATGCTACACCAGAGGAAATTTAATATAACAACTGAGACTGAGCAGAATCGTGGCGTAAACAGTTCGAATGTAGAACTACTTTTCGTTCTATCATGCAAGATATCGAATTGATATTTCCTGCACAGAATACATTGCAGATACGCATGTGACGATCGTCTCGGCCAGAAGACACACTTCCCGTCAAGCCATCGACGTTCTTTTGTTCATATGTGTCCATTAGTAATCTTAAAACAGGATCATTGATACTACCGCATCTTAATTAATTCTGTATGTATATCTTTTATTAATTTTACAAATGCAATGAATTTTTCTTTTATCTACGTAGCACACATTTTATTTCATTGCCGTAACATTTTTAACTAATTATCATTTTACATTTTTTTTTCTGTATAAAATCGTGCAATTTAAATGTTTCGTAAAAATGTCTTGTAAAATGTATAAATCGATAAAAACTAGACACACAAGATATGTATATAACAAAACGGCCAAGTTTAGTTAGATTATATTATATTTAAACTGAATACTTTTAATTCACAATTTTTTATTACTGCAAATAATAACATAAATTATAACGTAAATTATGTACCAACAAAAAGAACCATATCACTCACAGAGTGCGCACAAAGAGTGTATGTACTAACAAAAAAAGACCTAATGTACCCAATAAAATCTTATAATACAGAAAAGAGTTAGAGAAGAAAAAGAATAGAGAAAGTACTTTTCCGAAAGTACATTCGAACATTATCTTCGCTCTTCACTCAAAGCTAACAATAAGAGTATCAAGCCACTTCTCTCGAAAGATCCTATAACGCAATAGTGCACGAAAATTCGAACAAATCAAAGTACGTGCATCGATGCTATATACGAATACGAGACACGCCTGCCGCGATTTATCGAAGGCGACGTAAAGACTCCGATAGACAAAGCCGCCGATGAGAAGAATCATTCGCTCGTCGCGTCGGTCGGAGCTCTCACGTCTCGTAACGTCTTGTATGCGTGCAGCGCGCTGCACGCCGCTGCACATGCACGTTTCGCGCACACACACACACAAGCGCGCGCGCACGCGCGCGCGACCAAGCCGTTCAGGAACTGCGATGCGTGACCTAGTGCCGTTGCGGCGGCGTTCTACCTTCGAACTAGGTCTTCCTCGTTCCCAACTAAGTCCGCTAAGGCGGCGAATGAGCGTAGAAGGCCAACGAGAATGCACCGACATCGCACACGACGGTGGCCGGGGGCCACCTCTCGCGCGGGTGCATCTACCGCGCGTGTCTAACGCGCGTTTATCCGCGCGCGAGCTCAGCGCAGGGACAATGCGGAGCGCGACGAGTGCTGAAGTTCTCTCGAATGTATACGACTCCGCCGTAAGTCTTAGAACTCCTGCAAAACATGTCGCACGCGCGATTCTAGGTCACGTTCATGTACAGACTGCGCTCACGTTTCTCGCGACGATGATGAATTATAGAACTTAATTACAATAATGTAGTAATGCGTGCGAAATCACGCGCACGAAAACCAGGCAATTTCTGCAAATATCGAATTAATAATAGATATCGTAATTCTTTGAATAATCGCCAGGGAAGTATTCATTGCGTTAAATTATCTGTGAGTTTTATTAGTCTAAGTAATGCTATTCAAACTTTAATAAACGTCGCGACTCCACGGATAATCACAAATGGAAAAGATTTATTAAATTATGCGTTTCATTAGGTTAAAATAAAAAAAAAAAGAAAAAAGAAAAATGTCCCGAATTCAAACGCGAATATTTGCATACAGCATTCAAATTCTTTGGCGTCATATTAGCGTTTCCTAATTGTCAACGTACTGGTAATTTTTAAACCTCATTTTCATTTATAGAATTGCAAATACTACGCAAATTTTACAGTACAAACAAAATTAATTTGATTGACAAAATGTTCATGTTCAGTCAGAATATATTCAATTAGAAGTTAAATTGATACTAATACGTATTTCGTTACAAATATGCATTAATATTCTTTTGTGGCGTTCTATTGGATAACGTAATATTAGATTACTCGGCGTACGTTGCAACATTTCTTTATGAGGAACGAAATTTGCACGGACCGCAGACGGAATACCGAAACGGGCGATTACGCAAGACGGGTCAAACCTATGTACGTCAGCCGCCATTAGGACGGCACCGTTAGAATTTGCTTGCGTTCGCCCGTATTCGTATTATGCTACATACGTGTTTGTGGCGGAATATGTATTAACTGCGGACGAAACACCAACGGGGTCAATGCCTCTTATACGGAGCAGTATACCTCGCCGACTTTCCGTAAAGGTATGCCCAGAAACCTTACCCGAGATTCATGCTCGAGTCCAGATAGCGATAAAAACGAATGTGTTACGGGAATTTCCTTTTCAAAGCGTAATCCGCAGTAATCCTGGTGTCGCCGATTCTCACATCGAGATCCACCGCTGTTATTTACGACGCGATAAACTGCATGAAATAATTACTAGTTCCATTATTTATTTTGACGTAAAAAGAGATGCTATGTAAATATCACTCATTTGTTTCAACATAACATAACATAACCCATGTAATACGTTGTATTGCATATAGAAAAAGAATAGGAAACATAAAGAAAAAATAGAAAGAATATACTTAAAAAAAAGAACATACCTCCATTTTTTTGCGATCAATTATTACAATCGAAATTGAATTTTAAAATTAATATTAAGAAATTTTAATGATCCAATATATTAAAATATATTTTCTAGAAAACTTTGATTTTGAGTTGTGTTGCTGTTTTGACAAATGAGCGATATAATACTTAACTAAATCCATAGTATTGATTTCTTGGCAAAATGAAGATGTTATTAAAGTATAAGTGTAATTAATGCGAAATCTTACGATAAAAATAAAAATAAGAGAAATTTGCAAATCAAGTCACTGATATATTCGTCAAGTCACTGATAATACGTTACTCCAGCCTATATCATTAAATTCTTATACGAGGTACAATGTCCGTTTTCATTAGCACATTAAACCGTTGACAAGGATAAGGGTACAGATAAAAGTCTAGTAAAAAAATCTATACAAGTAGGTACGATCAAATCCTTCGACGGTATAAGCGAAGGCGTAACTTTTACCTCGAGCATTGAACTCTTGGCAAAAAGCTCGCGGAACGATGGTTCATCGAACGAGGTCGTGCACGACATACGATTTACGATGTAAATTTGATGACGATTTGAAGCATAAATAAAGTGGTTTATGAATTCATTACCTAAAAGTGAAAAATTGTATATATGTGAGTCACATGTTGTATACTTCGCATATAACCGCGAAATGAAACGTCCGATCAAATTGTACACACGTGATTGACAAATGTAATAAACCGGTCGATAAAAATGACAAAAAACTAATTTTTTTAACTGTTACCTCTGAGCGATATCTTGATTTTATCTCCTTGTTACTCGCGTTCGTTCTTCTTCCTCAGATGAACCCTCGCGGCGTAAATCAACCGCAAAAGTTGAGAAGTGGACGACGTGGATTAATACCCACGATATATTAAACCACTGCTGAAATGTCGTAAAAAAAGGTATCAAATTGCTTTATCTCTTTATTCAGAAAGATTATGTCCATAGTTGGAGATAATCTTGGAATTTATCATATAAAGTGCAAGCTATTCCCAAAAATCGGAATTTTATTTTTACATTGAAATAAGCATCATTTATTCTTAGTTTTAAATTCAAATATCATCTGAAACATTTTCAACTAAAAAGAAATATTATCGCGAATTAGCGTATATTTTGCCAGTGCTACAAATTAAAATATATTCCGCTGCTATTTATTGACCTCTGTTATATTTTTACGAATTAAAATCTTTTCCGACGATATAAAATTGTACATCCCTTGCACACATTTTAAAATGAATTTTTCCGTAATATCATCTATAATATATATTTCAAACTTAATCTCATTTAGCAACAAGGAAAGTCATTCTCCGTCGCCATTACCTATATAACTTAATTCAGTAGTTTCCTTATTGACAATTCTAATTGCAAAAAAACAAATTATATGCGAAAAAACAAGAAACACACTTGTTTATCCATTAAAGTTCACACGGAGTTCGATGCGTGAAAGAAAGAAGAAGAGAAGCACGCAAAATCCGTGTGAAGGAAGATTGGAGAACAGACGGTTAAAAGAGCGATTTCGCGCGTCGCCGTTCATTGGTCTCCCGCACACGGACGATTCGCCGCCGATGGGGTCCCATGGCGCGATGATGCGATGGTTTACGAAGCGAGAGGGGGCCCGACGAATCAACGGAAAAGAGTAAGAGAGAAAAGAGAAAGAGAGAGGGGACGGACGGTGGCAACCTCGAGGAAACAGAGCGGTCGTCGACCCCTAAAAATACTCTTACGCATTGTGTGCCACTTCACTTCTGAGCGGTCTCGAAGCGGATGAAACGGCCTCCGCTCTCATCCTTGCGCAGCGAGTCAGCGAGAACAAACCTCGGTGTTCACCGATTCGTTCGATATTACTTGTGATGCACATATACGTAGGGATTACGTACAAAGCGCGCTGCTGCTGTCTCCTGCTGATGCTGTCCCCCGTTGGCACCCGATCTTTCAGGTCCATCAGACGCCCCCTCTCGCACTGATTATTCCCTAGGACCCGAAGAGCTAACAGTACTTTGCTGGCTAGGCTAGTCAGACATTGAGACTGTCAGGGACGTACCGCTCGAATTTCAGAGCCCACCTTCCGTTGTCGTGCCCTTTCCGAGGAACGAACTCGAGAACGAGCTTCGGAGGGGCCGCAGATGGGCTCACGGTATCGGCTTTCGAGGAACGGGATCCTACGATCTGTTGTATCACCGTACGACAAACGAATACCTCAAACGTGGCACTGAGAATGAGGGTCGTATTCTCATAGAGTTATTACGGGACTATATAGTCATGAGAGAGAGAGAGAGAGAGAGAATTTCAAAGATAGGTTCTTTAATAGATCCAGAAATGCCGGATATCCTTTTTATCGTGGAAAACAGACAAAAAAATATATGCTTTTATCAATTGCCCAGCTAACTGATGTTAGAAATAAAAGAATTCCACTGGAATGTTCCAAGAGCAAAAATGAATAATGGCTTCTTTCAATATGGATTGCAAATAATTCTACTATTAATTTATTAAACCTTATTGTTCAAATATTTAATACTGGATTAGTAAATATAATCGTAAATTTTCCATTAAAACTTTCATTAATCTTGTTCAAAAAAACAAAATTAGAATCGTGCATTAATATATTGTATTTTATGACAAGCTTTCGAAGAAGATATTTCGATTGCTAGACGGATTACTACGGATCGATGATGTACCGTTTCTTTTTCACAAAATAGCAAACTCAAACAGAAATGACCGAAATCTCGTTTTAACCGGCTAGACATAGATATTTTGGGATTAGCATTCTCCAAAATTATCATGTGTCTAAAAGTTTTGCTCATTTTATATAAATTAATAATGGTGTGCAAAAATAGGATATCTCTTATAGTATATAAAAATCTAAATGTAATTTAAAATATGTAACGTTTTGAATGGAAAAAAAACCGTATACTTTTACAGGATAATTTCTCATATTTATATATTATTAATTCCGATTTAAAAAGTTCACTTCCAAAATATTTATAATATATCTAATAATTTTAATTATTTAGTTATAATTTCATGTAGTGGTTTATAAAAGTATTTCCCTTATATATGTATACATGCGAATAATATAGTTAACAGTCATGTAACACATTTTCATCCATAAATGTATGTTTTTGGTCAAAATATAATTTCTTTCTTGATAATCAATTTCTCGCACGGGATACAACACGAGAAGAGTTCTCTCAATGTAGGTGAAGTGAGTTGAGTTTCCCAAGAATAAAATAGATACCTTCTTTCATAATAGGGAAAATAACCTTCCATTTGAAAAAGCTCACTTTAGGTTTGGCTATTTTGAGACGTCATGTTGTATGACATCAGATTAATTCTTTTAAAAACATAATAATTTAATAATTTTGTTTCTGAAACATGTAAAATATGCGGCAAACCGAGATATCTATCTGATATATCACGTAAAAGTAATAAAATAATTTCTGAAATAATGCAGCTGTTTTTGACAGCTGAGAAATTATCATTATTTCAAGAGTTATTTTACAGTTCTATATAATATATGTATATTGGATAGATGTCTTAATTTGCTGCATATTTTATAGATTTTAGGATAACGAAACTTTTATATTTGTAAGAGTAAACTAACCAATAAAGTTATGCATAGCAATTAATTCAATGTCATACAACCAATGACGCATTGAAATGGTAGAATTTCAAGATATTTTGAGAAATATTAATATTACTTAAAATATAACGATTCTCCTTCTTCAACTCAGTTTCTAAAAAAAAAAAACTATTAATCAATTCTTTCTTTTACAGCGACCATTCAATTGCATGAATTATTCATTTTTATATCATCTGGATATTTATAGACTTATAAAATAACAGTCATTAAAAAAATTCTAATTAAAATTTAGTTTACAATTAAAATTGGAAAACTAAATTTAGAAAAACAATTAAATTTTGTAAAAAATTATTTTTTATTTAGAGATACCTTATAAGTCTATAATTAAGGCGTTCGAAAACTTAATTCTGATTTCGATGAACAGAAAGTTTTATAATTAAATTACAAAAGCGTCAACATATGATTACGCTTTTTTGAAAACTTTTTTAACGATGTTACGAATGATTTTGGAAGACTTTCTGTTCATAAAAAAAAATCAGATTTAGCAACGGTCAGACGAGCTGCATGCCGTTACATCCGTCACTATAAATATACAATGCAAGTCAGTATCTCTCTCGGGAAGAACAAAATCGCGCTATTTATCTTTCCGACAACGGTAGCTGCTGCAATCGCTCTAAAACGTCCACTCTAATTTTGCCACGGCGAGAGCGGGGTCTGATCTCTCTTGTTCTCTCCAATAATAAATAAATTCCGCATCACGAAAAATGTAATTATTTGTCAGCAATTTCATTATTATTTGTAAAAAGGTTCAAAATATTTTTGTAGACAAAAATAAAAATAATTCACATCTAAGAAATGAAGAGTGTTACTTATTTCGTGACGAATATTTTTGATCAATATATAAAAAAATTGCATCTTAATAAACGGTTAATAAATCGCTAATTATTCTAAAGACGTAATCTCTCTTTCTTTCTTTCCCATTCGCTCGCTCGTTCAAATATTCAATACTAGTTGCCTTTCCGCGGCGATCTAAAAGCGAGACGCGACGAGAGAGCCATCCTCTCCTATCTGCCCCGATGTAGGTGAAGTGGCTTTTCTAATGATACGAAGCGTGCGAGCTGACGAAGACACGTCCAAGTATCTCACGCGCTCACCACATGAAGAATCGTGCGAGGGTCCGCCTCTGCTACCTTCTAGTAGACGAGGATGAAACGGAAGAGGACGAGGAGGAGCGGCGGTGGCGGCGATGCGCGAAGTAAACTAGTGCATCCCCAAGTCGGAGAACCGCGCGCGGCGGCGTGTGCAACACGTAACGACGTGTTGTAAGGAGAGTATTTTCAAGGGGGGTTAACGAACTCGAGAGGCGCCGAGCCGGCCATCTTCGCCGGTCGTGTCTTACTTTGCGCTTCCCCGGCACCTTACGAGCCTGCTTGTCTTTGCGAACGACGCGGCCACCGGCTCGGCGATACAGCTGAGGGAAATCGGCCATCTTTTCTCCCGATTCCGCGAACGTGATTTTAATTTGAGTTCCGTTCGAAAGTCGATCTCCACGGACAAAGCCCGGCGCAACGCGACGTTACGTCCAGCTCGCTCGTAAGCGCTCCGTTCATCCCGCTTTGCACACTGAAAAAAAAGAGTCTGATAATAGCTACCAAATGTTGAGTGAAATAATTTCAACTAAATATTCGATTAATAAAATCAAAAATAATTTTACTTTTCTAAATGTTTAGTAATTACCAACGGTTGGTTACATTATTGTTTTTTTTTTATAATGCTTACTAAATATTTAGGAAAGTAAAATTATTTTTGATTATATTAACTGAATATTTAATAGAAAATTATTTCACTCAACATTTTGTGCTTATTACCAGATTCTTTTTTCTGTCCCCTGTACCCCGTAGCGATCTTATAATAAATAAGTAAAAAACCACTGTTAAATTTCGCCGTTTTTTTCAAAGTGAACCGAGTTATCCTATCCATAGATACATTTAATAAATCAAACTTTGGCAAATATAACTGATAATTTTGGTTAAAATCAATTGTCTTTTAATAGGAATATTTTGGTTATTCGAAATTTTATTTTTGGCAGCAGTTGGCAAATTTCTGCAACGTTTGAATGATTGATGAATATACCTATAAACGAGATATATATACATATATATATATCTTTGCAATTTACCTCACAATCTGATATAATCTAGGAACTATGCGAGTCGTGAAACCGCGCGGATGCTGCAACTACTCTCAAGGTGAAGGTATCCTCGTGAAAAGTGGCGATTCAGCGTGACCATCGACGGACCGCCACCGCGTTGTACGCAATGCACGCGGTAACGACAAGTTAGCTAAGTAGTGCAAGCGTAAGAGAGTGCTCGGCTCTAGAGGTCAGTAACCACTCGCGATCGCTTCGTTCCGTTCCGGTTACCCGCTCCAGCACAGCATGGGCAACCTTCTCCCTAGAACTCACTTATTAGCGTTTTCGCATTCGAAGCAAACGACGAGCTATTCCATCCAACTTTTTGCATCACAGAAGCCCTACGTTGTATAATGACGTTAGAGTTCTCTTGCGGCACCGTTATTCGAATGCGATAAGTATCGTAAGTCTCCATTTACGCAGTCCTTCCGAGGGAACTTTCCTGGCCCCAGGAAAACGATAGATTAGAGTGCATTAACGATAAGTTTGCATTTTATAAGTAATAAATTTGATTTTTTTATAGGTTACGTATAGATATATATTTTTATATAAATTAAGTACAGATATATATATATATTTTTATAGATTAAATGTAGATATATACGTATATATTGTATATTCGATGAAAAAGAATTGTGTAATTGATGTTTTTCAAGTATGTCAAATAATTTATCTTTCGTGTGGAGATGGTGTAACGATAATGCGTTTTTAGCTTGACTTTAATTAACTAAATGAAGCATGATTCTCTCCTTTTTTAACAGAGATTTTTGTAAAAACCTAGCTCTTAGCAACCGTGACTTTCTTTTCAATGAGGATGCACTAACATTCTCAGAGCTCCAATTATCAGATATACCTATCTTCTTACTTTTTACGGAACGCAAGGCTTTAACATTAATTCAATTCACCCTCCGATTGCATTCATTCATGATAACATCACGTAACAAGAAGATATTTCAATCGCGCAATCTTATTCTTCGAACAAGTCGAGTTCGCACTAATGAAATGCAATTCGGAGTATAATTATCGACCATGAAAAAATTAATTGAAGAACAAGGGAATGTTGAGAAATTACGCCTCAAAGCAACGACATTCCATCCGCGAATCGTTCAATGATATTCCGTTACTGTGCGATTTCCTGTTCTGATCGCATCCTCCTTCCACGAGTATTCATCTTATTCTTGCCACCCAAAGTGCTCCTGGATGGTGATTGATGTGAAATGTCGGTGGTCACGGATTATCTTAAATCATCACGTTTTTCTCTTTTCAGAGATAAGACAGCACTTGCATTAAAAAATATTCTTACCTACGTAACAATAGATATATAAATGTTTCCTAAATTTTTTATTACAATACATGCATCATATATTGTAATACAAATTTACATTACAAATTTAATAAACAAAAATATTAATTTACGGTTTCAAATAGCAAAAACTAACTTAACGAGTTGCACACAAAAGTTACAATTCGACATTGCTTATAAATTTATTACCAATTTTTTCATAATTTATACTTGAATATCTTTTCAATAAAAAGTGACTATTTTTATTAAAAACTAACTCGTCATTATTTAGATACACGATTCCAGGGAAACGGAATCCAATTTCGAAAATCTCGTTAAACTCCTAACTTTCGAATTTATATACTATATCAGTATCTAATTATAAATTCATTATATTACAAAATTGAATTTATGCCATTTCTCAAATAAAAATATTTCTGTATATTGTTATAAAATGACCTCACTACTTCATACGTATTACGCAACTCGAAACAATCATATAGATTTATAAATTGGATAGAGTTGGTTTCGTTGGCCGTGCAAGGAATTATACGTAGGCGTCGACTCTGGAGACTTTAATGCTAGATAGGAGAACTCTGTGAGCGCGAAGCTCAGCAGATGCCAATGAAGCCATAGCCATATCTCTGTATCCATTCGTATATTCGCAAGGCTGATGTTTTTTGTGCTAATGCAACAACTGGAAAGCAGCTTTATCGTAATCATGACGATCGGATCTGTACAACATAGTACCTCTCGGCTACATTGCGGCAACATTGAACTTTTAAATTATGGTATAATATTGCAAAGATATTACAGAGGCATGGAATTGCAAAGTACAAAGTTGCAACAATATTGTAGTAACGTTATATCAACGATATCTCGTAAGCTTGATAAATAAAATCTATGCAGCAAGGAATGCAGTGATAAAAATAGAAAAGTGAGGATTATGATTTATTGCAATTTTTTTTTTTCGACATTAATTATCTATGAGTTAAATATATCCGTATGTAAGTTAAAGTTAATTATGTAAGTTAAAGTTAAGAAAACCTTAATTTGAACAGCTATTATCTAGAAAATAAGGACAATACGTTTCTCAAATTCACATCGCATTTAATTAAAATTCAGCGTAAATTAATGATACTCAAACAATGGATAGCTTAGATAATTTATCTATTATTTATGATACTACTAAATTTATGATACTATAAAAGTAATTTAAAGAATTTGTCATTAAAATTAAAATTAAAGTCTAAATAATATAAAATAAGTTTTCCATATTCAAGAATACATTATTTTATATGTAATAGTTTTAAATTAGTTTTATAAAAATTTGATTAACGTCGCGTTTTCGAGACATCTCATACAATATTCCCTGCAATTATCTATTAAAATATAATCCGTTTACGAATCGCCAGAAATTTGAAATTATCAAGATTAAACCAGTAAAGTTAAACTATAATTTTTTTTTTTTTTACAACGAGAGAATACCGATTATAATAAGAATATTCTTATTTAGCGATCGCTTATACCGGAAACGCAGACGAAATCGAGAGGGCCACTTCTTGCGCGTCGTGGAAGGTAGTTAAAAACAAAACCGTAATACGTTGATCGCCGTCGTTATCGGTCATCTCCATCTCATCAGCGGTCATCAGATTCCCCGTCGTTGCCCCTCGGCCGTTAAGAGATCCAAGGACTGATGGCACGAATACTCGAAGCAGCTCTGCTGTCCGCAGAATTTTGTAAGCAAAATTGATGCAAATATAATCACTGAGAATCGGACAACTTGTATTTTCAGGTATTTTCGGAGGTCAGTAACCAGAAGAAATGGAAAAGGTGCATACGAACGCTCGGAGGGACTACTGTTCGTCGGACAGATCGTCGATATACGGCATCTTGTAAGAAAAAATGCTTTTAAATAAAATCCACTAGCGAATATGATGATGATCATTGGCTTGTATTTTCGGAGGTCAGTAACCAGAGAACATGGAAGGCATGCTTGTCCGCCGTTCATAAGGAGGGAGACGGAAGAAGAGACTTACACGCGTATACGCTCGAGGTAGACTCCAAAGAGGACAGAGGAAAATGTACGGGATGGAAGGGATGTAAGGAAAGAAAAGGATAGGAAGACGGAGTAAGAGGTCGAGAAAAAGAGAAGAGAAAGGATGAATTAACAGACAGGGAAAAGGATAAAGAGAGAATGAAGAATAAGGTAGGATATATGAGAAAGAGAGAGAGAGAGAGAAGATGCGGAGTAGGAGTAAAGTAAAAAGAAATAAGAGATAGGGAAAGGGAAAGAAAGAGAGACAGAGTAGGACGCATGGAAAAGAAACTAGGAAAAGGAAAGATGAAGTGGGAGACAGAGGAAAAGAGGAAAGGAGAAACAGTATAGGGAAGGTAAAAGAAGAGAGAGGAAAGACAGAATAAAGAAAGAGGAAAGATAAATTAAGAGACAGAGGAAAAGAGAGAAGAGAACGTTAGCTCCCACGGAAGAAAAGAGATGAATCGAAGAAAAGATGGAACGAAGAATGAAACGAAACGAATCGGTGATGAGCACGAAAGAAATTTCTCAAAGTTTAAATATTTATTAATAAAAGTCTGGAATCTGAAATCTCCTTATAATATTCTTCTGTATTTTTTAGCATCTTCTTCTGCGCTGAGAATGCTGCAAATCAATCATTTTATTCCGTGTTTGTGCTATTGATAAAGCAAAGACTGAGAGCAAAGGCCTGTAAATGAGGAATTTGCTTTAACATGATAAAAATAAAAAAAAAAGTTGGATGCTTTAGAGGGTGGAATCTAAGAATAAAAGGATACAGAAAAGTGTGAAAGAAAACACAGCAACGATTAGAGAGACTGAGGGCGCGGTAAGGAGGACGAGAGGGGTTCATCGCAGGCGAAAGGGAGACGAGCATGACGAGGAGGATGAGGTGTAAGAGAAGGTGAAGGAGGCGAGTGATAGCGTACACACGGGAGAGAAGAACTCGATGCCGAGCGATGCTGAAACGGGGGTGGGGAAGAGTACCGTTGCTTCTGTCGATGGGGAATGTCGGCGTGCGCGCACGAACGAAACGAATAACCGCCTGTATACCGCGGCGAGTACCAACCTGGACGGAACGAACGAGGAAAGACAACGTGCGCACGGAGGAAGAAAAGAGGGAACGGACGAACGATCGTACCAACGAGCGAGCGAGTGAGCGAGTGAGTGAACCAACGAAGGAGCCGAGAGGCAGCACGAGGTGTTCACCGCGTGGCCGTAAAGAGAGAACAACCAACGCCGAGAGAACCAACGGCCCATCGTCGTCATCGCGACTCTGCCTCCTCTTCCTTCCTTGGTCCCCTCGCTGGTCCCCTCGTGTATACACACACACACACACACACGCATGCACACACAGAAACACGCGACACGCACACACCTACTTACGGTACGCACGAACGTAGGCCCGCCCGCTTGCTCGCGGCCTGCCTACGTGGGTCACGCACACGTGCGAGAGCGAGAGCACAGGCAAGGAGACACCTAGACTCACCTTACCCGCTTCGTACTCGTCAGTTGGAACCACGCGGCTCCGCACGGTGTACACGACCGTACGTCAAGGACGAGGTAGTCCTCGACGTACTGCCGGCGCGGATCAAGAAAAAGAAAGAGAAAAAGAGAGAAGAGAGAGAGAGAGAGAGAGGAGGTCCTGACGCGCGCGATTACGAGAGAGCCGCACTCCCAGTTCGACCATCTCGTCGTAACCGGCTAGCACGCGCAAAAGGGTGCGAAAACGTTCCGCGACGATAATAAACTAACATCAACAACGCAACGATACAGTTGAGGGTGGTGGTGCACAGTGGTGCCCCGTGAATGCGAGATACCGTCAAAATATAGTGACATTGCATTACGAGATTGTCCCACCGGTTGGTATCCGATATTTCAGTGTCAAAGAATTCGAAGAAACTTTCGTGAGACGTGAATCGCGGCAACACAATCGGTTGACACGACATCGATGGTGGATTATCAGCCGGTCGTCGCCGGACTGGAGATATGTTCGTGACTTCAACGTGTGAACTTTGACAGTTCGTCGTGAAAGGATCTACCGGCTGCCAGGCAGACACGTTGTAAGGTGAGTCTAATAAATTTTTTGATTGTTTCAATTCGAAAAGTACGGATATAGTGACAATGAGAGATATATTTATAGCCGTGAATAATAATCGCTTTGTTTATTCTTGAAATAAACTAAATTGTACACCAAATCAACCCATGATTAGACAAATGACAATATAAATACTTTAAAAACATAATCGATATACTAAGAAAAGAGATCGGATAACAGTTTTAGTACAAAACTTAATTGACGTCAATACTTTTTTTAAATGTGCTATTTTTTAGCAGTTTTGTGAAACTTTAATTTTACGATTACTTATTTTTGAACGGAGAATTATCTTTACGTCGGATTCTAAACTTAAATATTGTATGTTATGTCATTTGTCGTGTGTGTTTAAAGGAGATAAGAATCGAGCTATTTACTCTTGAGAAAGTTGTATGTAACAATAAATTATTAGATTTTGAGATTATTTATGGTAATATAATACTCTTCAGAAATTTTATAATCAAGGATTATTATTATAGTATACTTTAATAATGAATTGAAATTGATTGATTACAAGTATGATTACAGTATTTATAAACTTTATGTAATCTCGATTGAATTTAAATTGTTTTTCTCGGTATCTTTATATACAAGCACTTCTCTTGTATTTTTTAATTAATCTAAAATAATTTAATTAATCTAAAAATATTGAATTCACATTAAAATTTAAATCACTATATAAATTTACGTTTGTAAAATTCAAGTGAGGAATGATATTTTACTTCCATTATAATATAATTGATGTCTAGCGAATTAAATTAATGTGCGACATAATCGGCAAACGATCGGTAATCTTATTAAAATCATCGTCGAGAACTAATTCCGAAAAGCTTCACGCTTTTCTTCCATATTATTGAATAAAATGTGCAAATCTGTCCTCATTCGTTAATAATACTCGCATCCGCCATTTCATCGAGATATCATTACGATGCAGAGCATCGTAAATAAATCAGGAGACTATCGATGTACATTCATCTGGTCAAATCATATTAACTTGATCGTGTTTTTAAGTCTCCGTGTTATCGTGGTTAATAAAACCAGGTACAACGAACTTACAAGCAGAAAATAAAATGAATAAATTAACAACAATGTAGTGACGGAGCCCAACAATTATGCAATTTTGCATAACGGTCCATCGGGACGGCGCGGTGTCGGCAAAGCAAGTCGAATAAAACGGCGAGCATAATCGCGCGGAACGAAAATGAATATATACGAGGCAGTCCCGAGTACTTTGAACCCTTCGATATACGCGTTACGTCACGGGAGATGCTCTTCGAATACAGAAAGTGTTTCTTCACGCTCGTTCTTCGAGAGCCTCCATGTGTCCCTAACGGTACCGGGACCAAGCCGAAAGTTTGGAAAAAAACAACGGTAAAAGCAATAACGCTGCTCGTGTTTTGCGAAGTGTTCCACGATATTGCAACATACGGATCCCCCGCAATTGATTTTTATATAATACATCATCTTATTTCTTTTTGGTTATATTCAAAACCGATATGTTATCTCAGCAAAATCTCTCTGCGATATTATAAAGTCAATTAACGATTCTTGCCATTATCTTAAAAATTGTAAGATTTTTCGAGATTTTTTTTAGACTCTCTGTCTAAATAATATTTTGTCTGATAATATTTTGTATTATACAAGTTTTGTAACAATATAAAGTATTATCTTCATAATCAGATTTACTGATAGCACATTTCAATATTCTAAGATTGTCACTAATAAAGAAAATCTTTAAATATATATTATCCGATAATTCACTCAACAAATCAACATTTGATTTATCTTCTCTTTTGTGAATCAATGTAAAGTGAAAAATCATTAAAAAGTAATTTTTCTACAGTGTGAATTCGCGAGAGGTCATTGAGGCCAAAAATAAATAATTATCTGCCGCATTTAAAACTATTCTGCGGCAAAGCCATGAATTATAAACACCTGTTTCCGATTCTCTTCTTTTCTCTTTAAAGAACTAAACAATTAATTTTGTTACGTGACATAATGCGTGTTAATGCGCATCCGTTAGTCGAACGTAATATCGTGAACGATCAGAACCGTCTACTTGTCATAGGAACGAGAAGAGTGCAAGGAAACACCGTTAAACGCACGTATTTCCTAATATGACATAACG
Organism: Acromyrmex echinatior; assembly: GCF_000204515.1. The sequence continues at coordinate 171,051 of NW_011627322.1, read as the reverse complement.
GTGTGCGGCCTCCCACTTTTTCTTCGGCCGAACGAAATTTTCGTCGGCTCGTAACTCTTGATACGGCCGAGGAAAATCTCGGCTTGGAGAAGGACGACGTTTCTTATTTGAAACAAAATCCCACTACGGACGATGATAAAAGAGGAAGTGGGACGCAGAACGAAAAGGGACAGCGAGTGGAAAATTGTTGAGGCGTCAAAGGATTACAAAGTATAAAGGAAGTCGAGAGCGGAAACGAGTATCCTTTGTATCTGCGGCCCACGTTTGCTATCGGGCGTTGCTTCAAGAAGTACGAAGAGATTTTATCTTTATCGAATGCGCACTGTGATCTAATAATCATAAAATAGAAAAATGTATCTTCAGAAAATTCGATAATTTGGTTTTATAAGTTAGACAAAATTTTTAGAAAAGGGAAGATGCTTAATCTTAAACAGTTGCAGTGTATTATTCATTATAATTCTTTATAAAACTTAAATTTCCTTAAAAATATGACGTATATAAGAAAATAAAAGTATAAGAATATAAATGTTCTCTTAAAAAATATATTAAATATTTAAATATTAAATGTGAAATATCTAAATGTATGTGCGTGTAAATAATTTATGAATGTATCACTATAATTATTAATTTTATATATATTTAATATGATGTATCTGATAGGGAATTACTGTATAAGGAATAGTATGACTATCTATAGAGAATATAATGAATATGTTTAAATTATAATAAACATATCAAAACAGTTCAGATATTCTCTACAGCATAAATATATCAAAATAGAGTCTACATTTGAAATTTATAACAACAGTTCGTCCTATATATAAATAAAAATTAGACAATATTAAATAAGAAGAAAAACTTTCAACAATCTTTTTTCTATATGATATAAAAAATTGCGTTAATACACATAATATTGATAAAATGTGTCTTGATCAAAACTAATCAGAAAAGATATCACGATTTATAATTAACAAATAATTAATAAATAAATAATCATTTCTAGTATAATGTAAAATAAGAATTGAAATTATGCGGATCGATTATTACGGATGAAAATCTGTCAATTTTATAAGCACTTTAAAACCTTCCATAATTTAAAAAACACTCTGGCTGTAAACTATAAGAAATTGATAAAAAATAATATGAAAGAAATTGCTACATATATGCCATATAAATATGTATGCTGTCCTATTTTTTTTTTTAAATTTTTTCTATATATAATTTTGAGAAAGAATAGTTTTGTATGTTTAAGAATGCAAACCGGAAAATCCATTACGGTTTGTTCATGCATTCGCAAATCGAACTTTCCCGGAATCGTACCGATTTCAATTATCAATTCAACATTCTTTCTTCATCCTGCTGCCAACGGCTAAATATTCTGCGATTATGAATGCCATACTAGGATATTTTCAAATACCAGTTCGATGTCGATGGCCAGTACCGTTTTCTCGCGTGTTACAGGATAAGTGCTTTTCGATTTTGAGAATGGCACGCTGTGGGAGAGGATAATAACGCTTGCAGGTGCCTACTAATGTGACATAACGGTATCCGTAGCCGCGGTTCGTATCCGCGGTCACTGCGAACTTGCGTATATGTAATCATTTTGGGATTGGAGGTGGGGTGAAGGGTAGGAGAGGTGGAGATGAGAGAGAAAGAAAGGAAAAGAGAGAGAAAGAGAGGGAGAGATAGAAAGAGAGACAGGGGAAGGGGGACGGTCGATTTATTGGAACGGTCGTTGCACTTTTCGTACGGGGGGCACTGATCGAAAAGATCCGTACTTTCTTGCATGTCCGCGAAGCGCCCGAAGATCGAGAGATATTCCCAATCCAGCATCATTCGATCTGACTTAATATTTTATTTGCTTCTGTCACTGCCGATTGTCAATCAAATCAATTAAACATGGGATAATAAAAATTTCATCTTTACGATAATAATAAAGATTATTAATTCTTCTCGATAAATGTATTATGTTGTCATTGTCAAAAACAGAAATGGAAAAAAAAAGAATACATGGTGATGAAATATTTTCTTTAAATGATACACTAGGAAAGATTTCTGATTGGACGAACCAGAAGATAATTCTGATCGTATCAATCAGAATCCCGATTCTTTCGAAAATTTTTAGAATTATAATGGATTCAATCAAACAGTTCTGATTTGTCCATTTTTAACCCAGAATTACCATTAATGCAACTAAACTTTTATCAATGTATAAATTCCAATAAATAAATATACCACAATATATTCATATATAGCGACACAATTGAGGACGTAGATAAGATCCAACTACAAACTCTGTTTTGTCTTCGGACAGATAATTACGCGTGCGTGTCTCGGGATATGTATATTATTCGGCGCCACATATAGCAACGGTGTCATAATCTAATCAACGGGAAATCGGACTGTGCGCATGGCGCGGCTTTCTCCGTCTTTAGAAAAAAAAAATCAAGGGTAGTCGATGACCGTGTCGTTCCTAGGCCTAGCCTAGATTCGTCGTCCGCCGCGGACGAGCGGCGAGGCTGAAAGTACCGTAGCGCCATTTTCCATGCAAAAATTGCGCTTGTCCTGTGCGATTCCGCGATAATACGCACACCGAACCGTAAAGTATTACGCGCTACCGTAACGATGACCGTCCGACGTGCGTATACGGGGTGTCCCGTTCGGCGCGTCGTTATGTTCAATAAACGGCATATATATATATCTCTTATAACGTAATTCTCAAAATCTTATTTTGCGCATTACCTCGATGACGAAGTGAAATTCTTCACGATTTGAAACACCATTGCAATTTGAAATACCGCTCGTTTGCTATTTACAACAACATAACTCAGAAATTATCATTTATGAGTTTGTGAGTTACATGCAAAAAAAAAAGAATGGAAACTTAAAGAAAAAAGGAAAGAACGTATCTTAAAATAACGTACTTTATTCTTCCACAATCAATTATTATGCCAAAATTGTATTTCGAAACTATAAATATTGTACGAGTAACGAATGAATGATATTCGGTTAATTTCGATAAATTTGCAAGAGGCTAAATTTTTCTTTAAGATCGATTATTAACGTATTAATGAACAGTAATATAATGTTTACTGTGTAATATTGAAATTGTAATTAGCACAAACAATTCGAACTCGTTATTATTATTCATTATTATTTTATGCAGTACCGAATGACCATTTTAATTATTTAATATTTTGCTCATAAAAATAAAATTTCGTTCGAACGATTGGCATTTCACGTTGTTTATCATTAGCACTTTCGAAAAGAGGGACTTGCTCCGCTGAAGGTTTTCTCATTCGTAGTGAAGGCTCTAGCGGACAGACATGCCGAATTAGTGCAAATTTTCTCCCGGCGATCGGAGTGCAATAAACTCGGCCTGCATTTTCTGCGGCGCGCAAGCTAGACTCTCCAAAGTATTACGCGGTACCATAACCCCGATTATGCTATCTATAGGGTGACTGCGAAACGTACTAAGCCTAATTCGTTATTTAGATTATATGAAAAAATGTTTACACATAATCGATTCTCTCTCTCTCTCTCTCTCTCTCATCCTTCTACGTCCGTTTCTTCTCTCTTTCTCTCTTGGTTTCTCTTTCTCTCTCTTTCTCACTCACTTTATCTCCCTGTTTTTCTATGCACTGAACTCGGAAGTGTTACGTCCGTGTTTATCGGGTGCCGCTAGATCGCTTATGAACCTGCGGCCCTAATGTATACGATCAGTATGAGGAGATAAATCCAGAAACAATGAAAATAAATTGAATTCGTGTCAACCGTACTGCATACGTGATGTGACACAACTCGTAAATAAAACGCGTCGCACGATGATTATGTGGCACATCCGCGAAAAAATCAGCGTTTGCTGAATGAAAAAAGTCACTACTCTTATCTTCTAAAACAAAATGGATTCTCGTCTCCTTTGTATGCAGTTTTTCATCGTAAGATAATTTCAAAATACTGTTCTCTACGACCAGTGTAAATGAAAATATCACACGGAAAGAACGATTTTGTTGAAATATCTAAAAATGTAAATAGATACAGATATGAAATAATAATTTTGTTGGATTATCAAAATAATTACATTGAACATTCAAGCATAACAAGCAACGCTGCAAAAAAATTTTGACATTCTAGCAACTAGCTTGAACCTTTTACATAATTATTTTATTAGTCTAACAAAATTATTTTCAGATCTGTATTTAACTAAAGGTTTAGATTTTTATCAAAATCATTGCATGACTTCCATGCATAATGTTTACTTCATTCCTTCAAGTCTGCCTTATATTTTGTTAATATTTTGAAAATCTCACGCGAAGAATGGAAAATCGATTTTTTAATGCTGATAACACGAGCATTTGATGACTGGCTGGGCTATTTTCATTAAGATTTGGAAGTCCGTCAGTGAAAGCAAGATTTGCTTGACAAAAGTGCCGCGTTGGCGTCGGTGCAACTGCGGTCGTATGCGGTCATTATGCTCGCTTCCTTATTCTCACTTACATCGCAGCCCGCGGAATTTATCGTGATAAAATTCCCATCGCAACCTGTGCGAAGCACCGCACCTCGGATCGTCAACATCTCGGAATACGCGTAAGACGAGTTATACCAGTGTTTATCATAAGAACTCGTTAAATCCTCGTTTGTTTACGGATAAAAACTTTTTTAAACTCGCCCAGCATCGTCGATCGTCGTTAAATTGCGAAATAAATATTCAAAAGCAACGCAAATTAAAGTTTATTATTATGTATTTTATTTCTCTGTAATATATAATTATAGTTACAAATAACAAGAAACTATAAATATATTAAATGAGATTTTCAGAATTTGAATATTTCGAAAATTGGTTTACAACGGTAAAAACATGTTTGAAATCGAAAAAATATTCGACAAAAACATCAAAAGATATAAATATTTGAATTCAGTGAACCGAAATTCGACTGTGTGAAATCTTAGTCTGGAGTCTATATTTGAATATTTAAGGTCAAAGATTTACATCTCGAAATAAATGTAATTTATTTCACTTATTTATACATCACAATGCGAGATTCGTTCTACTCTGAAAAAAATGTGGCGAGATCATTATCAGCAATGAAAATGAGAGATTAACGCGAAAATTCTGAGTTACCTGGTGTACCGAGTGTGCGATCTAGATGAAAATTAGCGTAAATCGGCAGAGAATCGAATCGCGCGGAGGTCAAAGCGCGCATCGAGCGTCGAAGTATCACGGGCGCGCGCGGCGCGCTTATGTACCGGGTGTCCACCGGCGAAAGGATGACGTCTACGGATGGGAAGGAAGGCTCGAGCGGTGCGGAATCGACTCGGGCGCTCGCGTATATAGGAGGCTCGCGAGGCAAGGAGTCAATGACCGTTCTACATTGACGCGTTGCTCCGGCCCGAGTGCCGGCTGAGTTGAGTAAAGTCACGGCCAGCCGTCAGCCGTGAGATTCCCTCCCTTCACTTCACTTCGCTTCGCTTTAGCCTTGCTGGTCGGCCCAGCGACGGCGACGAGCCGCGCGCGAGTAATGAACTTATCATTTCTTCCCCGGGGCGAATAAAATCAAATTGGGATTGATGTATCGGTGATCGATCTTAAAGAGGAGACTGTTAAAGATGACTGAATCTGATTGTATGTATGAGATACTGCAAAAATTATAATGGAAATATTTGATAATGAATAATTGGGGTCATTTTTGAAGAAATATTTTTGGAGAGTATAAATATGTATTGTTAAATATTTGAAATATTTCAGAGAAATATTTTTGGAGAGCATAAATATGTATTGTTAAATATTTGAAGAGAATACTTTGTGAACATCTTAAAGAATAAAATAGATGTTGAGTATTTGTTGATATATACATAAATCTTTTCTTTTAAATAATTAAATGTTACTTTTAAAATGTAACCTTTTGAAAATTTTCTTTTTTGATCATTTATATAAAATTTTTTTTTCCTAATTCCTTAATTTATTATACATGCAAAACAATAATTTAGTATCGCTATTGATTTTTTGTAAAAAAAAAACTTGAAGAACCTATAATTAAATTCTTTTTATTAAAATTTTATTTTTCGTTCGTTTATACGTTATAATATACTTTTGATCTTGATATATAAGACCTTGCTAAAGAAATAATTCTGCAAAAATATTTTCGCGGTCTTTTTTTAAATTAAGATTTCAATTAGCACGCTTAAAATATCCTATATTCCGCGATCACAATTAAATTGGCATTATCGATGCATCAAGGTCGCGTGCGCGCAGAACAATGAAAGGTGACGATAAATTGTTACCGATAACATTACACCGTGGGATGAGAAATTCAGTAATGCGGAATTCTTTGCGTTCTGATTTAATTAAAGCGAACTATTGCCGCCGACAAAAACTCAGCCTCTTCTTACGAAACTTTGGATTGTATAATCATTCCTCCATTGTAATTCTTCATTCCATATACATATCTAGACTGTATTTTTAACTTGGCAAAAGGCAAACATGCATTTCTCTTTGACTGTCACTCACGATATATATACGCTTTATTTATATATTTATGTATTCGTGCTAATGCTGCCAGTTGTGATTCATCATCACCAAATTAAAGCGAATTTGTCATTTGGTTGCCCGCTTTGACAAGAGAAACGGCGAAGAGAACTTTACGATTATTTCATTGAGACGAATAAACTTTCCATATACATTTTAGGGTTATTTGCCCTTTCGAAAATTCTGCGGACGAATACGCGAGAATGCGACAATTATTAAAGTCGATGTGTGCCCGCAGCAAAGCGGATGAAATACCTGCGTGATCCCGCTGCGTATATCAGCGGGTATACAAAACCAGAAGACTGTAAAGCAGGAAGCGGTCCGGTAGGAAAATACGTGAACGACGCTTGAGCGCGAATAAAAACAAGTCGCGAATCCGTTATCGTTAAATACGGTTCTTTTGGATTCTGACGTCGTGACAAATGATGAATATACGGTTAGAAAATTGAGTAAACGGCTCACGAAATCGGATGGTCCGCGTCGCGAAGGTTCGTACCGCGCGAAGGGATTTTTTCACGTAGCGGATTTACCTACTTTTCTCAACCAGCTGACGACTTCCTCTACTGTCAATGCTGAAAAGTTAATCGTCCATCTTCTGTGCGGCGCTAAATTTAATTTCGTCAGGCGACTCATACCGTGAACATATCCTTTACTCTCACCACAGCCATAAACGCGTTTTACTATCGCCACGGAAGGAGGTACGCTTACCTAGAAAGATATCTTTTAGAATTTCCATTTTCTCAAGTATCCGCGAACGCTACTGGAATACTATATACGCGAGTGGACGGAAGAAGCGAGTCTTGTCCGATTAGCAATTCAAAAAAAGCCGAGATTATTGGGTTAATGGTTTAAAAAAAAAAGGTATCCTTTAATTCTGCAAACGAATAACAGAGCAACGTATTTCAAAAGTCATTTGCGGTTTCACTTTAATCTTTCCCAGTAGAATCGAGAAATTCTTGAAGATTCTTAAAGACTTTCAATCGACACTAGGTTATAAATATATGAATAATTAAATATCCTAATATATTAGATAATTATTATTTAATTATACAAGTTCGTACCCTAATGTTCGTAACCTAAAAGTAATTCGAGAATCCATAAAATCGATTAAGCTAAGTAAATTCATCGGATATCAGCAAAGTTACTATTATATATTTAAAGATACCTTAATTGGAACATTTCTTTTCAGCACAAAAAAATTAATTAACTCCCATTATAAATATTTTTCTTGCTCGGTTAAAAAAAAACAGAAAAGATAAGAATTAGATAAGTAAAATTTCATTATGATTATTATAATAGAATAATATAAGCGTTTTTATATTAATGTGTATCAATTATCTTTTTTCGGTAATTATACTAACCAATCCGTGAAGTCTAATAGAAGAAATATTTTATTTTATAATATAATAAATATTCTAAGGACAGAGAAACATTTTCAAGAAATGAAAGAAGATTATGTCTTTCTAAACACAACAAATTTATATCGGAAAAATTGTTTTTGAACAAGGATTTAAAAAAATATTTTCAAATTTCTGAGATAAAAATAGTGAGATGACTATTGACTCGTTTCGGTTAAATGTCGTGTAATGTTACACTTGTTAGATAATTAGTCGGAGCTGCGGACCGAAACAGGATACAATTGAGATCAGATGGAAGAGAAAGAGGGAGAGGGAGACACGGAGAGAAAATTCCAGGATTAGGAAGGCTTAGACACGCAAGAGCGCATAATTTTCGCATTTCCTGATTCTTCAGCGAGCGGCAAAACAGGCAGCGGAATTATTTCGTCGTGTTCCACGGCGCACGTTCGAATCGCATTAAGCGGATAATATGCCCGAGTCTCGGCGGCGAGTCAGCGCGCTCGTTCGTTATATAAGGTGAAAGGGCGACTGACATTGACATTGAAGTTCCGAGCCGCTCAATGCGGAAACGCATAAACTCCGTTATTTAATCTCTTTCGCAACGATTACAGAGGGTATATCACTTTACTTGGCAAAGTTATGATACTTACGATTACGTGAACATTTCTCGCCTTATCAATAATTGAGAACGAATCATATACAATGTGTACAAAGATAATAATATGAAAAGTGACTTTGCAACAAATCTAACGATGAGTTGAAATTTTTGAAAAATTTACACATCACTCGCGTTGCATTTTATTTATTTTTGCAATTTTATTTCACATGTTCAAAGACTGAAAAAAAATTAGGTACAATTGAATTTAAGTAAACAATGGAGACGAAATATTTTTGAAGCTTCGATCTTCCACTTCTCTAGTTTACAAGCTATTTGCATCTCGATATTTCGAATTGTGGAAAAATCAAATGTAATCAACAAAACCACTTTAAAAACTCCGCTTTCAAAATTCCCTACGGTTATACTAGTTTTATAAATCGTGCGATTACTTAATAGGTTCCGTTTTATATATACTTCTATAACACCGAAAAAAGTTTTGCGAAATTTTTCAATTTGTTGAATCTCTGTGATATACATCGTTATACCGTGTGCTTCGTTATTCGTGTTATTCAATATGAAAAAAAAAAAAAAAGAATTCACGCTGTTGCAAAGTGTGCGACGCGTATTGATGAAGTCTCAATTTTCTCGTAGCCGTTCCGCACGCGTTCGATAACCCCCATCCTGAAAGCGAAAAACGTGTGCGCAAGATATATAGAAACACTTGACCTGCCTCATTCTCTCACACCACGTTGAACACAATAACCGAATATAACCGACGTTCTTATCTGTCCGCGACAATTTCTCCGTTTCGACGTATCACGTGCTGCTACCAGCACGTTCATTTTGTCTAAGAAATATTTTATAACACACGTGCTAACCATCGAAGAAGCTCAAATAAGTAGGTACATAAATTTTTTACATGTTTTTCAAACCTTATCTACATTGTTCGCTTTGACTAATCTCTTGTTTTTCCACAATTTTACTCTCGTGCCGTTGCCACGCAATGACATCTTTGCATTTATCTTTTGCAATGAATGTTATAATTCAAAAACTGAAAAGTTTAATAGAAAGACTGAGCTCACATAGGCATTTTATTTGTATTAGATTTAATGTAAAAAATCGAAAGATATTTAAGTCCATTTTGTATTAAATGCGTTGGAAATTTCTGAATGATTTATTCTATTGAATTACTAAATTTCAATTAATTAATGTTTCCATAAAAATATTTAAATGCATAAAAAGAACACAGTTGTGAAATATTTTTATTAAATTTCATTAAAAAGATAACTCTTTGTTATATGACACAAAAAAATTGATGAAATTAATAGATACATACATGTTTTATATAATATTTTACATAATTCTATATTAGATGTGATTAAGACTCAATCTTCTCTATTCTTGACTTTTGTCTCATTTTACTAAACGCGAAAAAATCAAATATTCTACTTTAATTAATATAAACGAAATATCGACATTCAATTTATCTATTTTATTCTATTTAAATAATACTTGCGATCATGTAAGTTTATTAAAGTCATGTACGGTCTATTAATTTATATACATAGAGAGAAAAAAAAATTTCCTCATACTCAAAATAAAATTTTGCTGAATTCATGTCATTTAAGAGAAATTAGTTAAAGGAAAATAATAGCATTTTTAAGGAAAAAAAGAAATCTATAAGTTATCGTATTTTACAAAAAGACATTATAAAACATATTACAAATATAATTTTTTAAATTACAGAACAAAATGTGAAATGTAAAACTGAATTATAGATATTGAAATATTAATTGTTAAACTGAGTGATTGTAATATAATTTTTAAATTAAAGAACAGAATATAAAGTATAAAATGGGAATGGTAGATTTTAAAACATTAAATAAATTTAAATTGTAAAGATTAAGCGGAATTAAATTAAAATTGAAAAATTGTGTAACATTAATGTACTTTAATATTCAATATGTTCTCTCCAATCTCTGTACGAATTATTTCTACTAAGATAATTTCAAAAATCATGAGTTCGAAAATTTGTCAAAAATAAGAAGGAAAAAATTCTGGACGTTCAATTGGCAGCACGCTACGACGAGAGGCAGCGTGAACGCGCGCAGCCCATTTCGGAATGAGGATGCCGCGCTGGTGTGCCGGTTAGCGCGGCACGAAGTGTGCTATTACAAAATAGGTTATGCAGCGCGCAAAGAGAGTCGGGTTCAACAACCGGCGAGAACGGTGAACCGTGAGGCGCGCAGCCCGGTAGCGAAAATGATATAGCGGTCGTCCGTGACTGTGCGCGCGCTCGCTCGCTCGCTCGCTCGCTCGCGCTAGCAAGTAGAGAGGGACGCGTTTTGGTCGGCCGCGAGCGAATGCGCGTCGTGCGGCTAAGAACCGGCGCGGCAGCCGACCACGAGTACGCGCGATCACGTGTCCCCATTGAAAGCGTCCGCGCCGTACGGCTCAGCGTCGAGCCGCATCACTCGTCGAGGCCGGCGCGGCCGACGTCCGTTTCCACTTGTACTTTTGCGAAACAGCACGGCGGCCGCGGGGGTCGATGTACTCGCGGCCGAAGGAGATCAGTTTCGGCGTGCTCGCCGTGTTCTCTGATTCTCTTGCAAGAGACGTTAAAGAGAAACATACAAAATTGGATCGGTTTATAATTTGTTATGTCCTGAAACATGATTTTGGATCTCTTTCGAACAATGGGACCGCTTTTGAATAATTGAGAAAAAAGTGGAGAAACACGGCCATTCACAAATATTTGCTCATTTGCATAACAATGATATAACTTATAAATTATTATTAAATTGTTTGTAGAAAAAGAATAAAAACATACAGAAAAAAAGCAAAAATATACTTTGAAAGAATATACTTTATTCTTTAAGTAATTATTACATCAAAATTGTATTTTAAAATTAATATTACAAAATTTTTAGAATGTAAATATTGAAACTTATTTTCTGAAAAAAACTTTGTTCTTTAACTTACTGTTTATCTTCTTCTAGTTATCTTCTTTTTAGAATTAGAGAAAAGGATAAAGAGTAAATTGAACCAAGATTAAAGTTTTTTACATTGATGGAACCAAATCTTATCATCGAAGCAAATGAGCAATGTATACGTGTAAACAAATTACTTCAACAAACGATTAAAAATATTACTTTTCATTAAAGTAAATAAAATTATGGAAAACATTTAAAATGTGAGATTTGCAATATTTTTCAAAATTTAATGAACTTCTAGACTCTATTATTTATAAAACATAACTTTATTATTTATAAACTAACATTTTTTTAATTTCTTAGATTATATTTTCTGCGCTATATGATATTCATTAGCGTGAAAGAATAACTATTTTATCATATCGAGGAAAACATCGCGTTTAAACACGATTAGTGAACTACATCTTGTCTCGTTCCCATCATTCGCTGATCAAACGATGCTCTCCTTTTGCTGTTGCCATTGTATATAAGGACCTTTGCGAAAGCAAAGTGTACGCTCGAAGTGCACAGAGCGACACAGATGTAAATTACAGACAAGTCGTCCTTTGAACTAAACGATGTTTTCTATTTCCCTAATGCATTCGAGAAATGCAAGTAATTCAACGTTAAGAAAATCCAACTTTACAAATCAAGGCTAACAGCTTCTTCTATATTCACGAAACGACTCATCTTGAACTCTTTTAATCATTAAACATGAATACATATTGTATTCACAGTTGTATAAAATATATGTCACAAATTGTATTAATTTAAAAAGGAATTAAATCGATAAGCAGGTACACAATTTAATTTTGCATCTTAAATAACATTTCTATAAGAATTTATATTTTTTATTGTAAAGATTATTTAATAAAATACCAAATAAAAATATATAATAAATATTAAATATATAAAATATCACATATTCGTATTGTCATTATACACTCTTACTATCATTGCAAAATAATATAAGATCTCGAAATAATATTAAAAAAACATTTAAATGAAACATTTAATAAAACATTTAAATAGTACACGTTTCGATGGTCAAATTATTTAAATAAAACTTTATTTAATTTAATTATTGCTAATTCTATTTAGAAAGATTTTCGATTTAATGTATTAATTCTGCGTTTTCACTGGAAGCAATTTTTAAACTTATTTTCAATACATTTCATTGCTCCTTTCAATTTTGTTTCAATTTCGGTACTGTCAGTAAATCTTTTCCTTTTCAGCTGTATTTTTATGTTAAAAATAAGAAAAAAATCGCATGGAATTGAGTCAACAAAATAGAAAAAATAGGATATATTATAATTATATTAATTTTTATTAAAAATTTCAGACACACACACACACACACACACACACAGACACAAAGAGAAAGGTTGTACCAGCACTATTCTCTGTCCAAGAATTTTGACAGATAACGTATCTTTGGTCTTTCATCTATTTTCTCGATCTGACTTCATGCGGCTTCTTCCTATTCTTTAAAATAAAAATACAGCAGAAAGGAAAGATTTGCTGACATCGTCAAGATTCAAAGAAAATCGCTGAGACATTGAGGAGTAGTAAAAAAAGAGAGTTTGAAAATTATTTCCAACAACAGAAAAAGCGCTTGAATTAAATCGGAAAATAATTATACTAAAAGGAATTATAATAATTAAATGATAAATTTTTGAACTATATAAATATATATTTTTAATACAGTTCTAATCTTTTTTTTATATACGTGCGTGAATGAAATGTTCTGTTTTCGAAAAAAGGTAAAAAATAAAAATTCATTACTTCATTTAACAATTCGAGTTGTACTTTTTCGTTTCATTAATTTATGAGACTATAGATTGTACTTTAAGAAAAGCAGATTTACAGTTGAAGATTTTCATGAAATACATGTTTGAAGAACAAAAGATTAAGAAAAGATTGAGATAATAATAAAAGATAAAATGCAGGATTTGCGCAGCTCTCCTAGAAGTAGAAAGAGGCACTCGTTGTTTAAAAGTAAAGATGCACAAAGGGCACAAATACACTCTTATATAATATGCATAAAGAGAAAACGCATATACGCGGATAAGGAAGATCCGGAAGAGACTCGTGATAAGAAGCCGGAGATAAGCGGAGAGTCAGTCGCCTCGAGCCTTACCGAAAACGAATTCAGTTTTACTTTTGGCTTCTCCCGTACTTCTCTTTCTTGCACATTTCCTCCTCCACCTCCTCCTCTTCACTGTACAACGGTGCTTTTACGCACCTGTACACGCATAGACTCGCGACGCGTGCATAGCGTGGAGTGTGGACTCACGTGTACGCCGTCCTCACGTATTCACGCATTTTACGACCGTTCGGCCGCGGCGGCGCTTGGTGCTGTATATACCTGTGTACGGTACTTTCGGTATATACACAAGGCGAGGGTATGTACAGTTAGGCGAATGACGCGCTTCGTCCGTCGGCTCTGTTTCGATGCCGGAACGTAATAATATACAGGGGCAAATCGCGGAGACATCGATGTGTTGGAAAATCTTTTCACGTCACGCACACGCGCATATATACGCACATATATATGCGCACCCTATGCGATCATATCTGTCGCGCTGTTGCGTTGCGAGTAAATACAGCGGTACCGTTCGTGGGCCCAATTCACTTCGGCTGATGCGCGTTCTCTATGACGATACATTCTGTTTTTCGCATTTCGAACACGTCTCACGTCACGTTCAAGGATATAAAGCGCTGACCTGCAAACCACAACATTTACTATAAAACGAATAATTAAAGAACCGTAAAAAAACTTGTGATTCTTCCTACACAGCATACTTTGTCTGACGTCCTACGAATGTTCTAAAGGCACATGGACATCTTCTGGAGATTTTTAGGATGTTCTTTAAAAGTCTGTTTAGGTTATAAAGAATCTATTATGAAATAATATTATTACGTGAGATTAAATAATAATCCTATAGAGAGGTGAAATGAATAATAAATTCTTTATTTTTGCACATTTAAAAAATTTTAATATAATTAATATAATTAATTCATAAAATTTTAGATTCACTTCATTATATTACATGATTGAATTTAAAGATAAATGATATTAGATAATGATAAAGAATTTAAAGATATTGAATTTAGGTAAAATAATTAAATTGAAGAAATTAGACTAGCAATTATAATTATTTTGCAATCATATTATAAATATATTGTTAATATTTTAGTTTTTTATAATATTATAGATGTAGCAGCGGGCGATTATAATTATTTTTCTATATGTAATAAAATTTATTAGGAAAAATCATTGCAAAGCGACAAAAATATCAAGAGAGAACGTTGCTCGATGTAGCGGAAATTACGCAAATCTGCACGCGTTCGAGTTTGTTCACCGACACGCGATACTGTCTCTTCCATCGCTTGATCGCTTCTGCGGCAATAAGCGTACAGGATGTTCTAAAATCTTACGATCCCAATATCACTTCACTTGAATTAACCGGAAATTAAATGCATGAACATCGTTGCATATCTTCTTAATCTATAATAATATATTTTTTAAATAATATTATTTTTTAGTAATATTTCAAACTAAATTTTCGTTACAGCAAAATTCTGATTTGATGATGTATAAGATTCCGTTAACATTTTTCGTGTCCGATGAGATCTAAATCTCGATACTTTTATTAAGAAAATGCATCAGAGAATCTGTATAGACAAAAGTAACGACGATAGTTCCGGGACACCCCGTATACGCCATGCAGGCGCGAAAGGGGGTCCCCTATGGGGGTATCGGAACCTCGTTACTCAGTGCACCATGCCTATGGTGTGGTCCAAGTCCAAGTCCAAGTAGACCTCCAAGTGGGACAACGACCGGCAGAGACCTTCTTTCAGATCCGTGGCGAAGAGAGAATGGAGAAGGTGCCGTGGCGAACGAAGAGAAAGAAGGACGAAGCTCACTCAGATGCGGGGTGGGGTGCGGGGAGAGTGAGGTTGGTCGAGCGAGGGGAACAAGGAGGTAGTGGCAATCGCGAACTCACTTTGCTAATTCACTTGCTCGTTGCTTTTCCGGTTTACATTTTGCTACCAGCCGGGTACGACGGCCTTTAAAGCCGCGCTCGGCCGACTGGAAAACGAGATTTTCAATGTTACGCGCCGTGAATGGGAACTCGCCGAAATCGAAGATGCGGATTTTTCGCCCGTCATCTCAAAATGGAGAGTATATAGGGCAGTTTGTAAAAACGCGCTATTTTGATGTTAGAGCATTTAATATATTTCTACGGTTCTTTGTTTTCACAGAAAATCCGTGAAAAAATAACTTTTACTTCGTTTTTCATTTAGATTATATGATGTATTTTTCATTTTCCAGTTTAAATATTTTTCTTATCGAAATATTGAGAAATAAGAATATGATTTTCGAGTTATAGATAATCTAAAAATGTATTAATTAAAATTCAGCTAAGTAAACATGTAACATGTTATTTTTGAGGCAAGAATATTTTTCTTAATAATATTTTATGATGCAAAAAATATTTATGGACGTCAAGATCCGCGAAGACAATAAGCTTTTCTGAAAATTATTTTTGAAACTATTCTTTAAATCCGTTCGGGATTGTAACTGTCGCGAACAGTGCACGTTTGGACGTGCACTGTTTGAAACTTTTTAAGTGACAGGAAACAATAAACAGGGAACCGGTAGTTTCTTGATGTTCAGGATGCTAAATATTTCAGTAAGTTTCCTGCTAGATGCACCGTTATCGATAGGCGAGAATACATGATGTGCCTAAGCGGACAAAAGCTAGATTTGATATTAAATCAGCCTCGCGGTAATAGCTAATATTTTATTTACAGAAAATTCCCACCTATCAATATTTAATCATCGAGTATTTAAACATTAGAACAGTAAAGATAGAAATCCATATAATTTTAAGGATTAAAGCTATTAGCAAAGGTAAGAGTTCGATATTTACAAATTATCGCAACGAAGTTAACTAGATTTTGTGCAGATCTTCAGAAACTTTTTTTCTGTTTCGTAAAATAGGTAAAATTACTCGTATCACCTGTTCCGATTAATGTTTCAATTAGCGTCTGCCAATTCTACAATGGCCGATAATGAAAAGAAAAATCAGGGATTATATTTCCCCGGAAGGTCAGACAACTGGTTAAACAGGCGCATCAAATATTCGTTTCGTGTCCTCCGCGGTTAAGAAAGGTCTGGACGTCTGTAAGAAGGTCGATGCTTCGCCGACTGTGCGAGAGGTCGATGACCCATAAGGCTTTGAACCGGGACATGTTGCGTTTAAGCTTTTTGTAGAAAGTGCTGTTACTCCGCGTTACTTTTGTATTAAAGTGAATCCTCGCCGGCCTGCCGCGGAACAATTTACCGTTTTTCGCGTGCGATTCCGTGTGCCGCACCGTGGCGTTTCAATTATTCTGCCCTTCAACTTGAACAAGCACTTACGTGAATGCACACGAGAATCCGAGCTGATTCATTTGCGATGGAGCAGTAATATTGGAGAGCAAATTATGCATTTAAAAACGCATTAAGCTATTTAATTCAAGATATTAATGATCCGAAAGAAATGAAAAGATGTAGCCCGTTGTGTTTAATGGAATTTTTTTGTATACAGCAATATAGATAATAATCTAAGATTGCTATATATATTTTTCATAAAATATTTTTTCGGAAAATTTCTATAACAATAATAATATAATATTCATATTTTTCAAAATAATATTCCCTTTTTTTTTTTTGCGAAAAATCAAAATATTGAAATCTATTACAAAAGATTTTCTCAGAATATTCATATAATATCATATCTGTATTTTTCAAAATAATAATGTAGTTTTCTTTTTGCGAAAATCAAAATATTGAGATCTAAGGCATTTCATTAAAGATACAACAAAACTATCCAAATTAAAGTAATCCGAATAATACGAAATAATGCACAGAGCTAAGGGATACACAAAAAAATAAATTAAATATCTCATTAATATATTTATTTTTTGTGTAATAATGATTTCCTTAATTATGCAAAAACAAACGTAGCTGTATCGTGCATGTCGTCAAATCTGAAGTTTGATGATATGATTTTATTTAGTTGGATTCTGAAGACATCTCGCGCGGCAAACAAATTTCTCCCCGTTATTCGCCGTAATCTTTACGCACACGCAATCTACTTGATAAACACGCATATATACGTACGCCGGACGGTCCGTTATATACTTCTAAAGTAACAGTTACGAGTGCATGGAGCGGCAGGCGTACGCGGGGGGAAGCGAAACACCTTGCTTCGATCCGAATGGGTTCCGTGGAAACGACGTTTCCGGTTCACATTCGGTTTTCTATCCGTGGTGGCCGCTATTACGCGTTTGATTAGAAACCTACAAGTGACGCGCGACATGCCGCCGCCGCGCCGTCGATTTTCCGCCTTTTTTCACGTCGGTGGCATCCCAATTTCTCTCTTCTTTCTCGAAAATTGATATTTTTCTACGAAACAATACAACGAGATTTATCACATATATATGAATGAAATGAAATGGAGAAGAATGAGATTAAAAATTATCTTCGTGATGTACCAGTAACTGAATAAAATATTTTCATTTCATTACATATTAAAATCAATTAGAAATCTCGAGAGGGAGAAAAATAAATTATCTGACGTACAATTACATTTTTATATCTTCAAGAAACATTTTTAACTGAGTAACATTGCGATAATTTTTTTAAGCAAATTTTAATTTAAAATTTTATGTAAGTATAAATTTGTGAATGGATAATGTCATATTTCGAAAAAAAATTCTATAATAATTCGTAATTTAAAGATTATTAAAAACTTGAATACAAAATCTGTAAATAAATTTTATTTTATCTAGACATAAATTCTAATTCACTCGAAAAGCGAATACTAATTTGTCAGTTAATTTTATTTAAACAAATTTATTTTAGATTTTTGAGATTGAATGATGAAGCATTAAAGTTAGATCATAATAATAATCGTGACAAAAATATTTTTGGCTCGGTTATAGTGTCACTATGATGTCAATGTCCACGTCAAACGCTCGGATTCTGCATCCGAGAGTATTGACCTACAGAAAACGAACTATTCTGAAAGTTTGCAAACGCTGACGTTCGACTGCGATTCGTGTGCAAGAAGCGGTCGTGCCGTAGGAAATTAATATATCTGGTACACAGTCGTTCTCCTGCCGAGGAGGGAAAAGATCGACGACCCCAAGGAACGTATCTGGGTTAGTAGTCGTCGGCGATTCACGCGGAAACTTCTTTCGCTAGGCGGGACCGCCGTCGACTGGCTCGCCATCGTGGAAATCGCAACGAAGCGAATCGCACGTGTTCTTCCGTCGAAAAGTGAAATTTGACGTGAGCTGTCGTATCACGTATGCCCACGCCGAAATTTCGTCACACTGGCGAAGGAAGAAGAGGAGGAGGAGGTCAATGGCTTCACCGGCCATATAATCGTAGCGTAATACGAGAACATCGTTCACACGTAGACCGGATTTGCCACGGTATACGTGTGAACGACATATTTTATTGGCATGTACCTATAGGTCTTTGTGTTTATTTTATTTTATTTATTTATTTTAATTTGCAATGTTTTTTTCTACGCATGAAAATGAACGATTTCTTTTTAATGATCTGCCACGATTTAATGATCAGTTAAACGTAAATTTTGTAATGGGAGTTTCGGGTAGAATGTATGGTCAAAGCAGCGTTGGGAAAAAATCTTGCTCGCAAATGAAATTCTACAGTTCGCTCGATTCCGATAAAATTACGAATAAATCATGTGTAACCCAATATTCTATTAATATCGGGTGCAGCGCCAATGAATTATAGCGGTGCTAAATCGTCCTATAGTAAATATGTATTCTGCTGCTTCTGTTCTTCGTTGAAAACCCCTATTCTTTTTCCGCATAAATAATAAATATAATAAATCATAAGCATGGATCGAATAATCGCTAAATAATATTGAATTTATACACTTTGTATTATATATTAGGTGTTGGAATTAATTCGTAGCGTTTTACAAGTGATGGGAAGTACTTTCATTAATGTATTTTTTAATGCTCATGTGAAAATATCATGTGAATAAATAACATTCTTTCATTAAAAACGCTACGAATTAATTCCAACACCTAATATATTGCATTGTCCAAAATCTTGTAGCCTTATCTTAATCTTATGGTAAATCTAAAAGCTGAAATTCTTCAAAAATATGTTAACACCTATAAATGATTGTAATATCACATTAAGATTTATTACGATTTATTGCGATTTTTAGGACATTTAAATCTAGAAAACGATATTTTTCTATTTTCCAAAATTTTATAGTGATCGACTTCTTTGTCTTTTTGTCTTCAAATCGAGATTGAATTTATGGAAGTACCAGTAAGCCCCGGTGCTCACGTAACCTTGCGCGATCGAGACTGGTCTTTCGGATTAGGGTCCGAGAGTTTCAAGAGTTCAACGACCTTCCTTCTCATTTTGCGACATGTTCCATGGTTCCATCAACTAATCTTGCTCGAAAAGACTCGAGTTGCGCACGCTCTCTCGCATAGTCGAAGTGAACGGGGTTACCGATCTCAAATGGCCGTGACTCTGGGCCAGGGTCTGGGCCAGTCGGATTCCACGTACCCGGTGATCGTGAAGTCAACGCGCAAAAAACCGACCGAGAATTTGTATGCCGGGGACGCGTGGGCATTATATGTACCGTTGCTGTCTTTGCTTAATTCGATAATAAATCGCAATGCTACGTACGCGAAACGACCGATTTTGTTTATACAAAAATTGCGATTAAACTATCGAGCATCGATCAATTAAATAAGTTGCACGTTTAATTCGCAAAATGTTTCATCGCTTCATAACTCGAGAATTATTAATTCTTAGTATACACGATGGTTTTCCAGTTCTTTATATGTACTTGTACTACATACGCCATGTCGTTTTTTTCTCGGGTTAATTTTCATCATTTTAACAAATATACAAAAATTATTAAGTGATCTTACACATACACTGAGAGAAATGTTTGGTACGTATAATCACCATTCATTTTATTGATACGTGATTGACAAAAACTTTTTTATTTTTTCAATTAAAAATTGTGTTGTCCTGACTAAAATTTGGTTACTCTAATCAAAATTTGAATAACTAAATTTGGTTGTCCTAATTAAATTTAGTTATCCTAAAAACTTTGATTAGGATGACAAATCTGATTAAAATAATTAAAACTTCGTCCTAACCAACATTTAATTAGAATAATCCAATTTTGATTATAATATAATTTTTAAATAAAAAACTAAAAAAGTTCTTAGTCACATATCTCTCTCTCTCTCTCTCTCTCTCTCTCTCTCTCTCTCTCTCTCTCTCAACAAAATTTTGATTGTACATACAAAAACATTTCTTTCAATGTACTTTCATATTTTTAGAAAATATTTATAAGGTTGTGTATTTAAAAAAAAATGTATATAAATATTATAAAACTAATTACTTAATGCTCCTAATTTTTCGAAGAAAAGAAGTATACAGAATACGAATGTTCCAATCGTGTGTATCCAAGAGTTAGTATTTTCATATTTTCGCTGTCATTGACTGTTGGATTATTTAAAGATAATAATAAATTGTCTACTGATTTGTATTCGTGCGCATCGTATGTAGTCGCCTCATGCACCAAGTCGTGAATGAGAATAGATGGTTGGAGGGGTGGTCTGAAGTAGTCGGAGGGGTTAAACGTACGTTCTCGTAAAGAGGTTACGAGAGGGCGGTAGACAAGGAGAAATAGCGAGAAGGATGCACCGAAGAAAAACATGAAAATGCCAAGATGAAATTAAAATAGTTCAAATATGTGGTAACAGTATGACGAGAGATTTTTTGAAAAAAACGATCGTAATACTGAATTAGAAGACTATACAAAAATCTCATTATTTATATAAAAACTGAAAATTATTTAATAACTGACAGTAAAGATGCGTTGCATCGCATTTATAGTGAAACGTAATGCTCAGTTAATCAATAATACATTAATCACCTTTTATTTTGGAACTTTTTAAACCTAAACATGATTAGAATTATTTAAAATAATATTGACTATAATAAGATTGTTTTATATTTGGCGTCGCTAACATTTTGAACGTCACTAAAATTTCCAAAAACATTTTTCATTCACCTATTAATCGAGCTTCCGCTCAAATTAATCAAACTGTCGGTTCTTCTTGTATCTTATAAAGTAAACATATCGCAAAAAATAATCTGAAGAATTAAAGTTCAGAACTGATCGACACTGTTTTCTGCTGTCATCGACAATGACGAAGAATGAACAAACAAGCACCGTGATGATGACGAGAGAAAGGGAGAAAGCGACGCATGGAATAGGGGTAGTGCGCCAAGGGGGGTTGGTTGCACGCGCGTCGAAGCGGGCGGTGGGTTGAAAGGGGTAACGGGAGGCTGAAGAGAGAAAGAGCGGGACACGCGAGGAGGGTGTAGCGATAAACGGCAAGACGAGGATGCAAGAGGGAAATGCACGAAAGAAAAAGAGAAGAGGAGGGGGAGGAGGAGAATGGTAGGGACGAACGAAGAGCAATGAGCGGGGTGTGGATCGGGATGATAGACGGGGTTGGAAAGTGGCGTACGATGAAGCGAGACGCACAGAGGGAAGAACGGGAGGATTCGGGGTGGCGAGGACCGAGGCAGGGAGCGGGAGAGAGAAATGGGAAACACAGAGAAAGAGAGAGAGAGAGAGAGAGAAGGGGGGGAGGAACCTCCGGCAACGGGTCGATCGAAAGCGCAGCGCAGAGAAATGCACCACCTCTGCTCTGGTCTGGCAGCTTTGCGGGCGCACCACCGCGTCCGCGTGCGTCAGAAAGAGAGAAAGAGAACGACGGCGCGGGAGAGGGAGAGATGGAAAAAGAGGGAGAGAGAAAGGGACTGACGGAAGCGGAAGGGAGACCGACGTATATCCGCCGACCAATACCGACATAGGGGGAGGAAGACGAGAGGAGAGCCAAGCCAAGTCGCGTTGGGCTAGGTCAGGTCTACCCGAGTTCTACACACACCGTGCTCTCTTGCGTGTGCCATCCCGCCGAGGAGAGAACCACACGAAGGCGGAGGCACAACCCCTTGACGAAAGAGAGAACCGCCGCGAACCGAACCCGGTACTCGCGAGTGGATTCTCCGAAAGCGCTTCGAAATTTTGAAAAGAAAAAAAAAATCCGCTCGTCGCGTTCGCCAGCAACAACGGATAGATCGGTGCCGAAGAGTGTGTTCGCACGGGAAAGCCGGTGACAGTGCGCGTTCGTCGGATGACGCTTCGAAAAGGATGACACGAAAAAGATATCCCGATCGGTAGTGAATAATCGCTAGTGTTGATGCGCGTGTGTCGGGCCTTAAGCTAGAATCGATTTCCTCTCAATCTCTCCTCCCGAGGAAGGTGAAGGAAGTAAAAAAAGAGAAGTGAGAAAAGACATCTCCTCGAAGGAGATTCCGATCGTCGATTCGCTCGGTGGTGGCGGCGAGAATTGGCATTGTTGACAAACAACGAAAGTGACGATTCGGGCAAGGAAATGTCGTCCGATCAGTAAGAATACTAGGAATCGATTGCAATTCCCTTTTTTCGATGTCCTGATAATCGATAAGCGTCGTCGACGCGTAGGTGGCCGCGTAGGGACCGCCTAGGCAGCGAGAGCCGGAGCAGCGATCGGCCTTACCGACGTAATTTCTCACCCTCGTCCTCCGTGCAACCCTCGACGTGATCACAGTTGGATTAAATAAATGTTGAGGGTAAACGGCGCCCTGCGTCGCCCGCTAACGCGAGGCCAGGAGAATCGGGCCCTAAATGCAACCGGGGTCGGCGCGATGCCGGTCTCTCTGAGGAACCACAGGATCACATAAAGGGTGCCCGCCGGTCCGCGACGATTTTAGAGCCCTTCGTACTGCGCACGCACGGTCGCGCAACGGCAAAGGGA
This sequence comes from Acromyrmex echinatior, assembly GCF_000204515.1. Next base: position 147,654 of record NW_011627322.1, on the reverse strand, counting down.
TCGTGACAGAAGAGGGTGTTCTCCGAGTGATCCAAAGTGGTGAACCTACCTACGCCACCACCTCGAGGAACAACACTGTCGTCGTGTTTGGCGGCATCCGATGCACCAAAAGCTGTGAGTATCATAAATCCGGCTTCCGACCGATTGACATCGCACAATTAACACGTATCGCGAAGTACGAGGGAATACATTCGTCAAATTATAGAATGCCACTATAAGAATTGAAAATAACAATACAAATTTTCTCAAAGTCCTTTGCTATTCTGGAATCTAAAGTGAAAAAACACAGGGATGTACGCGGCCGACATCGCTGCCTCGGAACTAACAGTGGTGAGAAAAATGGAGCTCTGTGTATATCCTTCACTATCCCAAATATTTGAAAAATAATGAGAAAATAAGTTCTCTGATATATAGATATTCTTTTTATGTACGTATGATTATTTTAACGAGTTTTATTTCGGAAGACTAGTGCAAAGGCCAATAGACATTTTAAATTTCGAATAGCTTCAATGGAGTATATTACGAAGGGATAATAAAACATGGAAATATATATATATATATAATTTTCATTCGAAAAAGATTGATAATTATAAGTGATATGAAGAAATTGAAAAAATTTATAACGCAACGCGTAGCGACCGACCAAAACACCATATATATCCTTTTGCTGGGGATCGATCCTGTACAATCGTGGCTGCAATTTTTGCAATGTTGCGTCTGCAGCGTTCTTCCGTGTAAAATGCGATGCATTGCGTGTCATTTTAACAATTGCAGTGGCAGTTTCCAAATTTTTCGTTCGGAAATTTTATTGCAAGGTGAAATTCTAGGAAGAAAGAGAAAATAAAATACCAGCATCGATAAATATTAATTAAAAGAAGTAATTTATTATATCGAGAAACGATCGATTAATTCTGGTGATATAGAAAATTAATTTTTTTGTTTAAAAAGAATAAAATAGATATATAAATAATTGAAAGTTGATGAAAAATAAGTATCACACAGTATATGTAATAATCGAGACAAATATATCTGTGCCAAACAGAAACCGTATTATATAATATTCGCCCTTTCGATATTTTCCGTGAAGGAAATATAGGAAGAAAATAAAGAAAGTTTAGGATTCCGAATATAAAAATCAATTTTCGAAGGAATCTTAAAAGATGAAAATAACCAATTGTTTGTCGTCGAGAAAAAATTGGAAAGCTAAGCTTCTACTTGTATGAAGATAAAATTATCTCTGTAGAATAATGATTTAAAAAGGATTGTTAAAAATCGCAAAGCTTTCCGGCGTGTAAATTTACATTTATTACGTTTCAGCAAAAGAATTAATCTCGATGCGATGTCTATTTTGTAAGAAATGTATTTTCCTAAGAATTCGGGAACGTGATAAAACGCTTTTGGTCGGAAAATCGCGTCGAAAGCATACGCGAGCGAGCGGTTTGCGATACCGGCGATGCGCGATTTTCATGGAAATCGAAATCCACCGGGTAGCGAAAACCCTCAGCGGGTGGTAGCGGGCGGAGAGGACTTCGGAGTTTATGCCCCCGTCCACCCCACCACCCCCTGCTTCTCCTTCCTTCCTTCTTCCCTCCCTCCCACCCCTGCAGTCGATCAATGCGTGGACGGGTTTCACTTTCGCGGTGTTAAAGTGTTGCACCACCGCAAATTGAAGAGCCCGCACTGTCGAGAAAACTGGATTGCGGATCGCGATTCGTTCAATGACATTTTCCGTGCTGGCAATTATTTGATATTTTTTTCACAGAAAAAATTCTTTGTGATATTAATTTGATGTTTTAATCATCTCTAATTACACGTGAACGGATGGTATTATTTCGAATCCGTACTGTGAGCATGGATTATGCGTCTCTTTTCGAATATTGTCTAAAATAAGATCTCCGGACCGAAAGCAATGGAAAATATGGTCGAGAAATAACTATTCTAGATTACTGACCATTAAGTGTCTTTATTCGTTTGTTACTTATTTTTGTATCAATTTAGTCGATATTCCAAATAGTTTATGTTTCGATTCGAGTATATTGCAAATTTATCATTTCCCAGAATTGCGCGAATATATGGAGCAAGGAATAGAACTGCGCATTGCCAGGACTTTTTAATTATTCCTTCGATAACGATCGCGCCGATTAACTTTTGCAAGACTTAATGATGACGCCTGAGCTTAATCGAGTGTTTGCTCGGTGATAAAAATAAAAAACGTAAACCTATAAAAAAAATAACAGGTAAAAAATAGTGGGCATCAATGGCGAAGCTTCGATTATTCATTCGAAGTGTTATTGAACGGACGAGAGTGGAATATACGAGCTCACTTCCTAGAGATCGTTAGCAAGTAGGATCGAATAACAAGCGAAAGATAACACACATGTGACAGCGATATATACGATAAAATTAATAATCTCAAAACGTACTATAAAAATTCAAAGCCTTTCTAATGTACATATAATCCGCTTAAAAGGACATTTAATCCGTCATTCGATTGTACTTTCCGTGGCTACCACAAGAATATAAATTAACTACTATTATAGAATATTGTAGAATATTATAGAAGTCCTTAAGCTGTAATGCAGATTTTACCTATAATTCATAACGATGAAATTTGAGATCATTTTGCGCACGGAAAAATTTTATCGAAATATCTAAAAATTTAACTAGAGATACACATTTAAAAATAATTTTGTTGAACCATCAAAATAATTACGTAGGAAACTCAAGTATGATAAGCAATGCTGTGAAAAATATTTATATTTTAGGAACTATCCTCCTAGAAATTATTTTCCAACAAAATTATTTTTAGATTTGTATCTGGCTAAATTTTTATATATTTTAACAAAAAACTATTTTTTTTTTCGTGCGATAAATTCCGTGAAATAATTTTGTTAATCTTTATTTCTATGCATCGTAAATACAGTAGATATTCCAAATATAGAAAATATATTATTAAAGTTAATTAAAATTATTTTCTCTCCGATCTCTCCTATTTCAAACTGTAATTATATGTTATTAAAATTAAAAAAATAAACAATAAGATTAGAAACAATTTAAAAAATGAGGAATATTTTCGCGCAAATATTTCGCGTCTTCCGACATCAAATGATAAAGAGTTTTCGATTCTATTTGCAGCAAAGGATGGAGGCTAGCGAGTGGGATCACGCGACCTTGAGAGAGGAAGAATTCGAGCAGCATGCCGTGTATTTGGTACCGGATGTGTCGGCATCACCGGGCGATACCAATCGTGCCGAGTCGTCCTTGCCACGGAACCTGGTCCTCAAACCCTCTCAGGCCCTCAACGATGTATGTTCTTTTGCAAAACAAAACTCGTCTCGAAAGTAGAGAGAAGAAGCTGCGTGTTTAATCGTGAATCGCATCAGATTATCAATTCTTCGACGCTATCTAAGCTCACGCAAAGTCACGCGAAAAAATTAATCATTTCCGGAAAAAAAAATTACAATCTACTAGAATGAAACATTAAACGCCATCAAGCTGTAAAAATTTTGGAATTTAAATAGATATTTGTACACGCGAGAAATATTAATCGTAGACTAAGAAAACTACTAGTAGAAATTTGGTAATAATTTTACTTTTAGTCTCTCATTTAAAGTTTTCTTTTCATCTGTCTGCTATAGTTTATAATCAGCACAAGTTCCAATTACAATTTACATAACATATTGAGTTTTCAGGATGTTCACTGAAAACTTGTAAAAAAATTTTCTCAGAACTCTTCGATTTTTTCTAGATATTTTTATTGAAAATTCTAGATAATATATTAGAGAATTTTTTAATGCAACTTTGAAATAAGTTGGAATTAATAAATTAGAAGCAATAAAAACAAATTATATATTACAAATTAACAAAAAGGGATTCCCCACGAGACTATATCTAACATTGTCTACAATTGAAGCCGCGAAACCTACATAGAGATGGTTCATTACAATATCAAGCTACTTTCCCTGAGCACTGATAAAAATTCCGTAAAAATCCTTAATTTCCCTAAGGATAAAAAAGAAATCTCTGAGAATTCTAAATTTTCTAGGTTTTTCCAAATAAAGCTTAGTTTTATTCAACAGAATATATATATATATATATATATATATATCATATAATTTTTACAAAAACTTTTATAAAATAATTTTTTCTTTTTTTAATTTTTCCAATTTCTCATCAAAAGTTCCCGCATGAAAGGAGATAATAAACAGCAATGACGTGAATGTTAATGATTGAAATGTCAAAAAGACATAATTTTTAGATAAATATAGGTTTTAGATAAATGGCGCGGAGAGAAGAACATGAAGTGCGCGAGAAGGCGTTGGCCGAACGACGACACCATGAAATCAAACTTGACCGAGAGACGAAGCTAATTAACTTACGAAGCATGACCTAGAGGCGAAGTTGAATCGTTACACTTTCCTCAACGCGATAGAGGAAAGGAAGAATCGAGAACGTTCAATGCAATCGGCGCGAAACTTTTGCTCGAAGCTTCTCTACGCCGCTTACGGAATTTCGAGTCCGGCGTGGAAATCGAAATGTTCGCGAATCGCGCAACGGTGTAATATATTGAGAACGAGAAGCGCGCGATGGGCTAATCGACGTCGGTCGAGCTTCCGTTTGTCAAAAGAGAAACAAAAGCATCGAAAGCGCGCGCTGGACTGAAAGCACCGAAGAGTTAAATTAGTTTTGCCGAATGGACGTTTCTATGCGCTAGGGCGAATTCTATTCTAACGTGAGCCGGAATGAAAATAGGTTCTATCTTCTGCCACGTATTTTAACACAACGCCGGAATAGATGAGAACGGGCGATGAGAATATCGGAGGAAGCAAACAATACGCTTTTACCAATCACCAATCATTTATACATTTTAGTAGTTTTTGCGATTTCCCGAACGAAGCTTAAAGACTCACAAAGAAAAATTTGTCGATAACGGCAAATTTTTCTATCGGATTTCGAATCCATTATGAATCATACAATTGATTTATGATTTCGAATTAGCGCCATCGTAAAAGTAATTCCTTATAACTACTTATTATAATTCTTTCTACTTCATTTATTTTTTGTAAATTCGTCATATCTTTTATCAAAACATAAATTTTGTTTTTTTATATCAAGTTATAAAATATGATGAAACTTATTGGAAAGAATTGTTTATTTGATGTATAAATCGCAAAGACTAAATAATTAACTATGGATGTATAAATGGTGAGAACTAAAAGCTTAATTGATGTTTAGCTTCAAATATGCATCATTTCTCAATTTTAGTTGACTTGGATTAATCGGAAATTACATGTGACAGGTGTTGGGTGTATGGAGCACCAGTTACATCCCCAAAGGGACACGTTTTGGCCCTCTGGTTGGTCAGGTGTATACGAAGGATTCGGTACCGGCAGACGCGAACCGAAAGTACTTCTGGCGGGTAAGAAATCAATTTTACATCTCTACTTCAACCAAGATATTATTCGGATTAAGCGACAAATAACTCTTTGTCGAGGCAATGGTTAACGTAGACAGATTCGATAATATGAATGAAAATTTAAAAAAAGAAGACGCAGAAAAAGATTTAAGATGAGAAGCCAGCAAAGATCCAGAAAACCAGAAACTGGTTTCAACCAATCTAACAAGTCTGAAAGCAAAAATCCATGAGAAACCGTTGATACAACTCGTAATTTATCAATTCGTTATTTGGTTTCTCCACAATTTTCTCATGAAACGTACGATACAAATTACGATGAGAATTAACAAACACGAACGTTAATCAGTGCCTTTGCAATAGTTTCTTGTAATAATTCAGTATTTTCTCATAAGAAAATATTTGAAAAAATATAAAATGTTTGTAAAAATTTAAATTGTAATCTTGATTGAAAATATAACTTTAGAGGGTCTTTATAATCATATTATAGTTATCAAGAAAATATATTAATATTTTCATTGATAACATTTGCATTATAAACTCTTCGATAAGTATCATGTAATCTAACTGTTTCTTTTACTTTATATGCTTTATAACTTCTTTTATTAATAAAAATAAGATTAATAAAGACATTACATATATTTACTTGTTATTATTACGTTTCTTAATGTCTTATGTTTCAAATGAAAAAAAAATTTACCTGTTCATTTTTATACTATATTTGTACAAAATACTCAATATTGTATACATAATAAAACATGCATTATGACGCGAAAGAGTTAACAACGTAATAGTAAGCGATCGATGTTTATAGCATTAATTAAAAATTGCTACCAACATGAAACTTTAAGAACATATAAGAAATTTAAAAGATTTTCAGATCTTTTTTGACGTTTATATGTTTTGGGATATGATGGAACATATCTAGAATCAACGAATGCGTCCATAATTAAAAAACTGTCGCGATATTATAATGAAATCATTTCAACCGTCGCAAATACAAAAATAATTTTCGCATTGCTCAGGTATACAAGAACAATGAACTGTTCTATTACATCGACGGTTACGACGTCCAGAAATCGAATTGGATGCGTTACGTGAATCCCGCCTACTCGTCCGAATCGCAGAACCTAATAGCATGCCAGTATAAGGTAAAGTAATTTTGCAGATCGCATCTTGCGAAGGAGAGTGTATATTTTAAATCGCGTCTAGATTATGCGCAAGAAAAAAAGCTCACAATTGTTGCTGCATCCGTGTTTCAGATGAACATTTATTTTTACACGATCAAGCCAATATTACCGCATCAAGAGTTGCTGGTTTGGTACTGCAGGGAATTCGCGGAAAGGCTCAATTATCCGCTCACCGGTGAGCTGATGCTTCAGAGAATACGTAAGTAGATATATACTCCCCGTAAGCTAATATAATGTGGAAATAAAATTATAATATGAAAATTTAATGTGCAAATCAAAATCTCAATATACTGCTAACTTGTAATACATTAAAACGTTTAGCGTTGTGAGGAAAGCTATCATTTATAGCTTGTATTAAATTTCACTTGATTATTTATATATTTCAACCATATTTCATGACATTTTTTGTTGTCTGTGTTTATGAATAGTCTTCGGTATAAAATAGAAGTTATTTTTTAGATTATTTAAATAGCTAGTGTCACATAATACGATTTAATTCGAATTAAGAGAATTTTATGTGCCATCTGTGTCCACCTATACAGCAAAGAATCTTTCAACTATATGTATAAACGATTTTGCAAGTTATAATGTAATATTACAGAAACATTGTAAACTAGGGGTGATTAACTGTTTTGTCTGGCGTATTATGGAGATTCGAAAATTTTTGGTGTGTCACTTTACTACAAAATTAAGCAAAAAAAATCTTACTTCTTCTCTTGCAATTGAAAGCAAAGAGACTTCTTCTGTTAAACAAAGTTTTTTTCTTTTACTGTGTTCTGTTTTACATTTGTTTTAAGGTAAATAATTTAGCATGAAAATGAACAAAATGAATGCAGCCAGAAAACTCAGATGTAAAAAATAAAATTTAGTGAAGTACAGTTCCTATTTTACTTTGTCATTTTTTATTTCTTTTCTCATACACAGCGCGTACTTCTTTAGACGCACTTACTACCGAGAATGTCTTTGCATGCTAGTAACACGTATATTATGGGTTAGCCATCCCTGTTGTAGACATATATAGAGTATCTCAAAATTCGTGAATGAAAATCTACAGCAAGTTCGTTTTCAAAAAATTAATTAAAAATTATTTGTAAATTTTTGTTTCAACTAACTACTGAGGTATAAAGATTTAAATGTGTAATTATAGATTATATTTAGTCACCTGTGAGTAAACTGAAGCGTGCACGCTCATCAGCACGCACTAATACTACGCGTGACTCATAGATAGATAATCATCATAATTGACCACATTTTAACTCTCATTATCTCTTAAAAAATACTGCATAAAATAAAAATTTACAGATAACTTTTTACTTAAACTTTTCGAGAACTTTCTTGCTATAGCATTTAGAATTTTGGGGCACTCTGTAGAATATAGCAAAGTTACAGCCAAAATTATGATAAATCCAAAACTATGGATATATTGGATTATAAATCTCTTCAATAGATGTTATACATAAAATCCTACTAGCATAATCCGTAAGCATAATTGGCACGGACAAATAAGTAAGTAAAATAGATACACACGAAAGCTGTCTTTAAAAATCTTTACAGTGCAATCGAATGTCGTATAACAAAATCCCATTTTGTGAACTTGTCTTGGTTGTGGACTGAAAACTCGTAAAATGAATTTCTTCTGTCTATTTTCTCATTTCTTATTATATTTGTTTTAATCACATTTAAAATAAAAATAGATATAGAAGGAAAAGTTCATAACAAGGACAGTGTTTAGTTTCGATGAGTTCACAATAGGTACGAGCGTTCGATCGTAAATAGAATAATAAAATTTATTTAAATAATAATAATAAAAGTTATTTAAATAATAATAGAAGGCGATATTTTTCTCGCTCACATATCCAAATTGTAATCTTTTTATATTGCATGGATTGTGTCCAAATTTACTTAAGATAAAAAATGATTTCAAAAATTAGATGTTTTAAAAAATAATTAAATTGAGAAAAATTTTATTTAAACTATAAAATTGATTTACTAATTATAAATATTGACCTTGAAATGTTTAATATGCATATGATATTTATTTTTATACAGAAAGTATAAATTTTCAATTTAAGTTCAATTTAAGTTTCTTTTTACAGTAATAACACTTTCTTAAATATTACAATATTTATTATTATTATATATTTTTATATAATATTCATTATCAATTATTTTCAGGACAACAAGTACAACAATCAACGCTACCAACGGAAATTTCGCCCGCCGTTGACGTGATATCACCTCTGAAAGATCCATCAATCTACGAGAGACGTCAGATGACACCAACGGATGGTTCCGTGAGGTCAGACGAGGGTTACCATTCAAATGGCTATCACGATGAGATTTTGACACCACCAGAAGAAAGCAGTGAGTCCGATAGTGAGAACAACTACGTGTTGGATTTCAGTAAAAATGCCAAATCATCAGTGTGCAACGATGAAATTCTGAAGGAAGACAACACCGCGGCGAAGAACGAATATAGAAAAGTTAAGATCAAAATTTCCAAGACCTACGGTAACTTCCAGGCGACAAAGGGCATAGCTGACGGCCCGACGAAGGATAAGGAGCAGGAGTTGTCCAGCCGAGCGGTCACTCCGGAACTCCAAAAGCCAGTATCACCCGTCATTCTACAGAAAAGCACAGTTCTATCGACTGTGACTGAGGATGAGATATCTGAGAAGAACATGAAACCTTTCTACGAGCCGGAAGTCAAAGGTGGTAATCTGCCGATGTCCGGCAGATCCGCCTACATAGCTAACCCCAGCAGTTCTATTTTGGAGAACATTTTACTACGTAACAGCACAGACAACAACAACAATAGCCACAACCATCATCACAATGGCGGCTCGCAACAACACCATCAGCATCATCAGCTGCATCATCAGACTCACGTAGACTCAGTAACGCCGCCACCCTCCAGTCCCACCGAGATGGCATATTCCTACAAGAAGTCTCATCGTTACGGAAACATTTTGCCCTGCAGCCCGGATTCTAGTTCGAATCTGCCTCTACAAACGGACTCGTGCGTAAACTCGACCAGTGGCAACGGTGGTGCGCTATCTAGTATGCAGAGTCCCACTGGTAATCTACACTCTAGCACAGGAGGAGGGCTGCATTCGAGCACCGGTGGAAACAACGGCAGCTTACCGCCGCATCCGGGAAGTTTGCACTCGTCTAGCAATGCCGGTGGCGGCATACATTCCAGCACGAGCGTGCTCTCATCTAGCGCGATGCTAACGTCTACCAGCCCGCATTCGGCATCCACAACGGCAAACGGTTGTCTGCCCAAGCGGAAGACTAAATCGCCGTCGCCATCGTCAAGCCAGAACGGTGTATCCACCCCAACAACGATCCTTTACTCCGGCAGCTCCGGGACCGCTGGCTGTCAGATCGAGTCCGCCAGTCCGGTTTACCCAAACTCCGCTGGCAGTAGCAGTAGTAGTACCAGCAGTAATCAGAGCATCTCGCCGATTTCGCCGATTCAATCGCCCTCATCCTACAGTCCGTACGGTAGTCTGTACGGTCATCAGAATAGTTCGTTGCATCACAATATGGGCTCGTCGTTGTCTATCAACTGCACCGCCTATTCGCCCACGCCGAGCGGCAATGTCGTTTACGAGAGGACGACGGATGGCAGACGGCTAGAGGCCACTAGCAGTGGCGGCCATCAATTGCCCACCTCATCAACTATGCAAATTGATGGCAATCAGGCATTGATCACCGGCACGCACAATCTTCATCTCGGTCATCATCCGGGTCTTACAATTCATCCAAATTCTTCGTCATCTCTCAACAGATACTCACCGGCGAGCTCCTTATCACCGGACGATCATGGTTGTTCCCAGAGCGGCTCCCTTAGCCCCAATTCCCAGGGTTCGAGGGGTTACAGGTCGCTGCCTTATCCGCTCAAGAAAAAAGACGGCAAAATGCATTACGAATGCAACGTCTGTTGCAAAACCTTTGGTCAGCTATCAAATCTCAAGGTACACCTGAGGACGCATTCTGGCGAAAGGCCCTTCAAATGCAACGTTTGTACCAAAAGCTTCACACAACTCGCGCATCTCCAAAAGCATCATCTCGTGCATACCGGTAAGCTAATACGAGTATTAATCTTGATGTAATTGTCGAAGTAATTGGAAATAATAAAGTGATATTTCCAGTTTTTCAGCGCATTATTATTAAGAGAGACCTAAAGACATCTGTGTTATCGATTAAATCATAATTTTTATATAAAAATTACTTATCCTCTTTTATAGATTTGAAAATCCTTTTCCAGGATTAAAGTATACGTATCTGTGAGATAGAGTTTATGCCGAGAACGACAAAAAATTTTGAAATTGAAATCTTAAGAAAAATTTTTTGTCATTCTCGACATAATCTCTACCTCACAGACACTATTAATGCGTATACTTTAATCCTGAGGAAAAATTTTTTGTATTTGTAAAAAAGGAAAAAAGTAATTGTTATACAAAAATTATGATTTAGTTGATAATACAGACAGCTTTAGGATCCTCTTAATGTATTTTATGAAATGTTCATTTTGTAGCGTTTAATTTATTTATTTAAGATTTAATTAAAAAATTTATATATTACTCTTTAAACTTTTTTAATAATTACTTTCCGTTTTCGTTCCTATGCAAAGATCTAACAGACATTATACTGCGAATCGTAATATCATATAACGTTATAACTGGACAACTAATTAATATATATATACGTAAAAAGGATTCTCGATTCTTTTCTTTACATCCGAATGCAACATTTCCTAAATACAAAGGAGATAATAATTGTCATAATAGATACAACTTGCTTATCAAGAGTTTGATTAAGATATTATCTATTATCAAATGTTTCAGATAATATATGCACATTTTTATAAAATACGACTGTCCTCAGGTGAAAAGCCGCACCAATGCGAGATATGCAAAAAGAGGTTCAGCTCGACTTCGAATCTAAAGACCCACCTTAGACTGCACTCCGGTCAAAAGCCGTACGCCTGCGACCTTTGCCCCGCCAAGTTCACCCAATTTGTTCATTTGAAACTGCACAAGAGGTTACACACAAACGAACGACCGTACACCTGCCAAGGTTGCGATAAAAAGTACATTAGCGCGAGCGGCCTCAGGACCCACTGGAAGACAACGAGCTGCAGACCAAATAACATCGAGGACGAGCTCGCGCTCGCCGCGGCCGTGGGTTCGCCGACATATTACGAGTATGGCCCTGATATGAATGTTGGTAAGTATGAACTCTCGATGAATCAAAGTACAGTCAAAGTAAAGGAACTACTTATCTTTCGTTGATGAGATAATCGTAAAGAAAATTCATTAAAACGTTCAAAATATATTATTAATCGGCAAATTTGTCGACATATTTAGAATCTCAAAAAGAATTGATCGATTATTCAAAAGCACAGAATAAATGCGCTAGGTATTAGATAAGGAAATAAGGATAACGCTAGATGAACAATGATCCTTGCAGGAAATATGCCCAAGGAATGCGAGTTGGAGCACATTGATAATTACGACAGGCATGGATCGACACATGGCCCGCATTCCACGTCCCTCCACAACCTGGAAAATTCCGTGGGTCGACCGAGCGTCATAGAAACGTCCCAACCACACATTATCGAGTGTACATAAGTACATTACAATGTTACATAAATACATAAGTCATATGATGGGGTATGAGCCCCCTTCTGCTCGAACGCAAAATGCAATCGTGGAAACGTAAGAGAGTTGCTCGCGACAGAAAAGAGAATGGACATGGGAGCTTTCCTATTCTGGAATGGCAGTAAAGAACAGAGCTTTTGCAAATAGTATCGCACAAGAAAATCTTCGCAAGCTCTTCTTCTTAATTTCGATGAAATATTATGGTGGATTTTTAAAACGATAAAATAATTTTCATAGATTTCTATTAATATTTTGTTTAATCTAATTTGAAAATTAAATTCTTTTTCTAATTGTGTAACCTGGAAATCAAAAATACATAATACTAAAATAATATGACAAAATATATTTAAAAATTTTATTTATTTTGTTTTTCTTTATTTTTATTATTATTAATTGTAATTTCGATGTTGAATTGTTGTTACAATAATTCTAGGCTCAATTATTTAATTTGATTAATTTTTCTTCGATCATATTTCATCAAAATTTGAGACGATTAATGAATAATTTCTCAAAATAATGAGAAATTATTAATTAATCCATAAAATGATCGTTAATTGTACAATAGAAGTTTAATCGATTAATCAACAAACCGCCTAATTTTTTAGCGGACACTTTGAACTTTGTTGTTTTATTATAATACCGAAGACGAAAAAGGGAAGATGGATTTTTTCTAGAAAAGCTGACGAAGTTCTATCTAGAAACGCGCATAAAGTTCCTTCCTTGTAAATTATCCTTGTAAATACTCGTTTCTATATTTTTTCTATCGTAGCGTTATCAACGAAAGGGAGAATGGTGAAATAATTAGGTTTAATTGCTTGATAAGATCGTAATACTGCCATTTCAGTAGAAATAGGAAGAACAGTCGCATAAGCAACGATACCAAAATCAGGTTTCTCAATTATTCTTCCACAATGCATTTTGCAATTGCACGTCGAAGACACACCATAATGATACAATGAATTTTCAATGACTTGAATAGGTAAAAGAGACTTTAAAGTTGCACAAACAAAATTGAAAAAAAAAATTTACTTTGGCCACAAAAATAGGATTACAAATGCCAATTTTGACACATTTAATCTTAATTTTCTCGGAAACATGTTAGGCCAATCCGCATTTGGATTCGTTTTCGGCGAACAAAAATCCATTGAAAAACATTTCAGGTTTATTCAGGTTCTAAAAAATGATTCATTTTTTTTAAATTGTAATTTAGCAAAATTTTACTACATGTATACTATCAGAAACTCGCAATGATCATAGCGTTAATTACATTGCAAAAATTAACTTTAAATGTATTACAGATATAAATTTTAAAATAAAATTTTGTGCGGTCTTCGACGTGCTAAAATTGTAGGCCCGTGTGTAAAATGGCGGATTTTGTCGGCACCCGTCATAATTAACGTTCGCGTAATAGCGAATGCTCAATAACAAGGAGCAACAACAAGAAGACTCGAACAATTAGTGACGACACGACTGCAACTATACGAGACCTGTACCTGTATATATATTAATATTATTATTATTTCTTATTCGATAATTTAAAAAGAAGTAATATAAGGAGCTCTAATTTATGAATACCTTTATACATATAAATATATATACCTATATATGTGTATATACATCCGTGTGTACACATGTATATGCGTATGTGTACTTGCGTGTATACGCACATACATGCGTGCATACCGTCGTCATCGGTTGGCGGACGGTAGACTGCGCTTTACGTTAACTTTTGCGAAGTAAATTTTATATTAGAGATTTCATTAATGATATTAATTTATTGATGCGTGTGTAAAAAGACGTTGAAACTGTCGATGTGCGCTTCTATTATACTCATGCGACTCGTGTTTTGAACACGATCGGCACACAACTTTGTTAGCATTTTAAAAGTGTTCTTTTCTTTTAGCATTTTTAAGAAATTCTAGATTTACGATAATGAGATCATTAATATTTATCAAAATTTTACGTTGAGAATTTCATATAGTGGATCATAGTGTAATTACGATAACGAGACTTTGCTCTTCTTGAATTTTAATCGCGATAAAAGTTATAGTACATGTGAATCATGTACTGAAATTTTTAATCGCGCTTATTATTTGCATATTTTTTCGGTTCTCGGATAAATATTATATTATATACGTATTTATAATGTTACTGTCTTTATTAGCATCCATGCTTCTATTTATTTCAGCTATGCTGAATCTTTCTTCAACGTTCATTAATTTAAAGAAAAATATATTTTGTATAAATCATAAGTTTTGATCACAAAAAAAAATATTTCTTTATATTTTCATCGTACGTTTCGATGAAGATATTTGTAGCTTTAAATGATCAAAATTTGAAGGTGGGAAGGACAATCGTCTGTAATAAATCAGAAATTATAGTAAATCTAGTCAAAATGTCTTGAAAAAAATACTAGTGCAATTACGACGTTTCTTAAGAAAAATATATATTTCGAAGTCGAATAAAATCTTCGCGGCAACGATTATCAAATATTGCGTACGCGAATCGATTCTTCGATCACATTGTGCTTCCTATACATAGCACAGAAAGTAAAAGTTAGAATTAATGAAAATCGTCGAAATGCTATTCTTCTTTCTCGCAGCTTCCATTAATTTTATGCAAATTCAGCGAATTCATAACTTCCATTAATGCTAAGCTAGATCGAACGAGTTAATTCTAAGCGCAGCTTACCGTACGTGGTGCGAAACAATTCACTTTTTACTGAGCGACGACTCTACGGTTTCGTCGACGCAAAGCACAGGGACGAGAATTTTTTAACAATACGATACGATTTAATTTTTAAACGATAAGAATTTTTAAAACGAGATCGAAAACCTCCGAGTCGTCATTCTGTAAAGATATTAATCTAAAGGACGTATCGCAGACTGATATACACATGGCTATCGAGCGTTTGTGAGATTTTAAAGAGTAACGTGCATCGCGATACGATTCCGTGCGAAGCGAGAGAGAAAGGGAAAAAGAGCGAAAGAGAGTGAAAGAGAGTGCGAAAGCGAGAGAGTGTGCGATTTTCAAGAATGCAGGAGTGTGTTACATCATCGTTTCTAAATTTCGGCTTCCTTCGCAAGATCCTTCGAGGCTTCGGTTCCGCAAAAATCTCCCCCTCGCGTCCGACGTTGCGACGCTAAACAATTTTGAATCCAAAGAAATCCGTTTTTAGCTAAATCCTTTCAGGACGTAGCGGGAATACGCGATCACCCATATTCACCATTCACCCTTATGCCGAAACCGCGGTGCTCGCGTGCGAGATCTTTACGAAACTGATGACCCTCGTTTCTCCATACTCCGAAAATTACCTATTATCTTCATACTATTCACTACCTGCCCGCCGGGCACCGTTAAACGAAAAGTCCTTCCTCGACCTTCCCGGCAATTATACCGTAATAAGTTTAACGAGCATTCAAACTGGACTCGACGATGTATCGTAGATTCACAAGGCCTTTACACTGATTTGCTGATACCCTTTAATAACCAGGCAATGTGGATGACTCGCAGACATTCTACGGGATGTCGAGTAATGAAAAAATATCTGTACAATATGACGTATGCTATAGCGATAGTATGTTAGAGATTACGCTCCAGGAACTCCTCGAATATTGTATGAGGAATTTGTGCTCGTGTTCTCGATGTCAGTCTGTAAGGCGTCCTGTCTTATAGAATGACACTGAAAACACAAGAGATGGAAGACGAAGCAAAACCTAGGAAACATTTTTATTCGAAACTCGTTACACAATAATATCGCATTGCAAGCAATAATGAAAATTCCTTTAGTGATATCGGTCGCGGTTCCTGGTGACGTTCTTCACGACCGAATGTCATTCTGTATACTGTCTCGATTCTCCACCTTGCCTGTATTTTGAGAACACTATTACAAATAACGAAGTTAAAACGGAGCTAGAGGAGAAACCTAGGCGCTTAGGATTTTGAAAAGCTAATAACGAGACGTCGAGAGTGGAAAAAACAGGAGTAGCACAAACGGCACAGCGCGTAAAAAGGCAAACGGTGAAGACCATGTAAATACATACGCTGAAAGTAGTGAAATAACGAGAGGAAGCGATAAGCGAGAGCGACTAATCGCCTCGAAAACAAACAAGCAATATTTAGTTCTTATCATCTCGTAATAATTAAACGATAACGATCCAACTGTACCGTGCACGCACACGCGCGCGTACGCGTGCACGCGCTCGTACGTATTTAAACGACTATAAATTAAATGTTAATTATCCTTACACTTCGTATACATATATAAATATATATATATATATATATATATATATAGTGAAATTGTTACGCATTTATTATCATTATAATTATTGAATAGGTAATGCTCAATTAGCATTTGTTTCTTAAAATAAAGAATAAATATATGGCTGTTGGATATTTATATGCACATATCACTACCATACCTACATATCTTGTTATATAAAATTCGATATTATTATAACGATGCTTGAAGTGACACAGAAATCACATTCAATAACGATCACACGAGGGGAAAAAAATAACGAACGATGTGAATATGGACATCAACTGGATATATGGAACCATAGGACAATAAGTTTTTCAGCTTTTATTGTAAATTGATCTACAGATCATTGTATCCTGATTCAGTTATCATTTACATCATCATCATAAATAAAATGCCACAGCTGTCACTTATTGTTTCCACATACGTCTACAATCAATCCAAGTTTGCCTCAAAGTTTCCACAATAAATTTGTATTACTTCATGGCAAAAAGAAAGATTTAATTTGTATTATTTAAATTTCACTAGTTTTTTGCTATAAAAATCGATACCTTCGGCGAACAAATCGCACAAAACTGGTAGTCGCCGAAAAGTAAAAAGAAAAAAAGCTACACTGTTAAAATTTTCATTATGAATTGAAGTAACATGTAAAGAAACTTGCTGTTATGAAATAACTGAAAAGTAATGAAATGATTTAACTGAAAATTAAAATTAATTTAAATGTAATTTAAATTAATTTAAATTACATTTAAATTAATGAATATGTACATTAAATTTCAGTAAATCCATAATAAAATTTTATGAAAACTATATAAATTTCATAAAATTTTATGAAAGGTACATTAAATTTTATGAAAGGTACATATGCATTTACACAAATATACTTTTCAGTTAGAAATACATAAAAAATGTAATTAATGGAATTTAATTATAAAATTAAATTGAACTTGTTCTAATTTAAGAGTATATGAAATATCATATTTTTAACAGTGTATCTTTAAATTATCATGTATAAATTTTACACTCGTGTAATCAATCTCCCCTAAACGGAGATATTAGTACGATCTTTCTTGAATGCGTATTGAGAGAATAATATACATTCCTATAGTAATTAGAAAAATAATACAATTTTGCCTTGTTAATGAAAACAATTAACTATATGCATAATCACATGATTTACACGGGTACAATCATTTGAGTATGTTGTCACAGCTAACCAATTCTCTGGAAACAATACGGAAAAAAGGAACTTTTCATTTATAAACAATATCAGATGACGAAATTTCATTCATATATTTCGTAAATTGCTATCACGATTTTATTTAATACGTTATTAAAATGCGAACATCCTGAAGACGACGATGGAAATCAAATATACCTACTTTATCAAGGTACAGGGCTGTCTGTTCCACTCCCACTGTTGGTCCCAGCTTCCGTTTTGGTAGCAGCCACCCTATCACCTCGCTTGGACGTTTTCGATAATGATGCTACTTCTTTCAATAAACTAGATATCTTGTGCTGCATGTTAGAGATTTTTGTTTCATACTCTTTCTCCGATGCTTTCATCTTATTGCGAAGTTCCGTTTCGGACGTAAAGTTTTTTGCCTTGAGTTCAGTGATCTGTAAGCAAAATGTCAGTCATGTATGTGTTTGTTTTATCGTTTAACAAAAAATTTTCGGAAAACTTCTACTCACTTGTCTATCTTTTGCTAATAATTGGCTCTCTTTTATGCTGATTTGCTTTTGAAGATTCGCTATCTTCTCTTTGAGTTGTGTAACCGCTACCACATGATCCGAACTATTCGGATCGTGAGGATCGTGCACGCCGGCCATGCGCGCTGCTTTCGCAGGAATAGGACCATTTGTGTCTCCGCCTTCTGACTGTGGCGGCAACTTTGTTACATCGACTCTGTGTGGTCTTTTATTGTGGCCCTTTAGTCTATAAGAAAAATGTGAGACATGTAATTGAGAAATTCGAATACAATTTAAAACGTGTGTTTAATATTACACCTCGCATGAAACATGTTCCGAGAAATTGTGATGTACACACAATATTAAAACTACCGAGCACAGAGTTACCTTATGATATTACAAATTTGGATAATTACTTTTGTTCTTTATGCTTCGCAGCCCGCTGTTGCGCCAATTTCATATGCGCTCTTCTTTCTGCATTTGATTGCTTTGTCCTCGCCAATGCTCGTTTATACGACAGTGTACACAGCCAACATAATAACTTGCCATCCACCTAAAAACCAAAACATCACCGTAACCGATTAAATAGCATTGCGATAGAGTAAATTCATTACCATGTACCAACAAGAGAGCAAGGTCTTAGTTGTAGAAATTATACTTGATGCTTATTCGCTCTCTAAAAAAAGAAAAGAAGTCGTGACAGGAAGTCAAATATATGGACTCGGAAAATGTAAATATTGTAGCAAATCAAGATACACAGCTACTATCGATTATTCAGAAGAAGGATCACAAAGTGTTGTATTCATAGTCTTTTATGAAGGAATATATGTATTTTTATATAACTCACTAAAAATTTATCACATATTTTGTCTTATACGTAATCTTTTCATGGAACATATTTATTATTTAAAGAATACTTCGAGCATTAAACTCTAAAATCTAAAAAATAAGAATAAAAATGTAATCGCATTACAATAATTCATAGTATACGAGATTTAGGAAATATAAGTCATGTATTCATATGTATTTTCAGAGGAGTAGGAGTGAGTTGTTTCAACGCATATAAGAAAAAAAAAAGAAAAATGATATTAGAAGAACAAATAGATTTCAATATAAAATCTGATTTATATACATATACACACACACACATATATATATATATATATATATATATATATATATATATATATATAATACAGTCAGAAAAATGGTCCTTTTGAATATTGAAAGTCAGGAGTATATTGTCGTTACCTTCTTATCTTCGTCCTGTCTATCAAAGGCACACTTCTGCTTGCATTGCTCGCATGTAACTGGCGGTCCATAGCGTTTTTCCGAATTTGTACACCGTTGGCATTTGCTACCGATAAACGCAGCAATGGTATTGCAGTATTCGCAAGCCGATGGCTTGCCATAGGATTTTACATTTTGCTCACATTTTTTACATATGGTGCTCGTGTTACCCTTTCTGTGGAAGTAATTGAAGCAATACAATAATATTTATTCCATTTTATTAACAATTTTTATAAGAACAAAAGTAGTTTGTTTTTACACTTACATGGTTTGCTGGAATTCTGACCTACAGTATGTACATTTTACTACGGGAAAGGCTCCTCTGCATTCCTATATGAACAATTTTTTTTCTTAGATATTACTAGAAATATAATTGCTAATTTATCAAATATTTTTATTTTAACCCTATGGATGAACCATTGTTTTTCACCAACGTCATGTGAACCGTGAGTCATTTATACTAACATCATATATCTTTTAATAAATCATATATCTTCTAATAAATCAGTGTGCAAAATCGACAAAAAAATTTCTTTTATTGTTTTTTTATTTCTACTTCAAATTCTAAACGCTTTTAAACTCAGATATTATATTGTTTGTTTAGCAAAATACATAGGAAAACTTTGTTAAAATTGTGACTGTTCCTTGAAAGATCCACGGTTCACATGCAGGGTTAATTTTTCATATTCTTTTAACAATATCCTTGCCAGCTTTTAAAGTTTATAGTATAAAGAAATATTTAAACAAAGTAATATTGATAATAATTTATAAGAAAATTAACAGAAGAATCTAAAATTTTATTTTCAAGCCTTATAGTATTTTAAATTTGTTAAACAATATTAAATGAAAATCGATCGAAAAATGTTCAATACAAATATGTAAGGTCATATTCAAAACGGATTTTAATGTCTATCATTACAATTTCCACAAATCAATCAACTGGATTATTAAAATTAAATTAACTGAAATGTCACAAATTGATAAATAATTTAATGTTACTGCAGTTGCGGATAATTTTTTTACAAATTAAAATTAAAATCAACAATTAACATTGAAAATGATCTCGTTAGAAGTAGAAATGTTTGTTGACTAAATATAATTATTATTGGCTTGTAGTTCTTTCCTTTTTATATTGTGACTAAAGAATTTATTGCCATGATGTCAGTGAATGTCTGGTTAGTCAATTTAAAGATAATTTCAGGTAAAAAATCCTGATTTTTCGAAGATTTATCCATTGATTAATTTTCATTATTTAATTGATTTTCATCGATTCGCGCAATATTATATGCTTTGTATTTAAGTTAGTATTCCATACGAATAAATTAAAATGCTAACATATTTGAAACAATATTATTTATAACTTTAAATAAACATTCAAACAAAAACGATTCCATAAACGATCAACATAAACGATTCCATCAACATAAACGATTTTTCTATTATGTTCTATTTTAGACATTAAATCCAAGTTTTCTATTGGTAATTTAATGCATCTTTAAGAAAGAACTTAAGCCTATTCTATAATGTATTCTTTGTTTCCTGTTTCTTGTTTTTTACCTTTTGCTTTTTTCTCCTTTGCAATCGTTTTATCAACAATTATATTTTTTGCTACATATTTCTTGTTTCTTTCGAAGTTCATTAACTTTTATCTCAGGCGATATAAAACAAAAAACTGGGTAAGAAGCAAAAAGACAAGATGTAAAAAATAACAAAAGGCAAGAAATAGGAAACAAAAAACACATTGTATAACAGTTTTATATCCTGCAAACACAATTTTTCTTAATATTATTTCTTCCTTTTTTTACGCTTTTTTTTTTAGAATAAAAGTATAATAAATTCCAGGCCAGCCTTGAAATTTTAGAGGTTTTCCAGGAATTTGTCAAAGTACATAAAATACCAAGATAAATGTTGAGTATGGCCACCTACTCCGATTTTCCTATAATTTTGTAAATTTGTATATTTTCATGTGTAGAATATATTCTGAGAAGGAAAATTGTCGAAGGAAAAAGTCTCATTTTTTTTATTATTTCATTTCAAAGTTTTATGATGTCGGTTAAGTTGGAAAATAATAATTTAATCAACAAATAAATTCCTAAAAATTAATTAAAAGCATAAATTTTTTTATATAATTTAAATTATAGTAAAGAATTGAATAATTCATGATCCAAAATGTATCTACATATCTAAATATTAAATACAAATTTTTTTCTTCTATAACTTAAATGATAGTAAAAAGTTTCAAAGTTTGATTCAAAATTTATGCTTTTTTAATTTTTTTTATGTGGATTAAACTTTAAATCTAACATTTCTTTAAAGCACACATTATAATTATATATAAACGCGGCTACGTTCATTTATAACTAAACTGATATTAAACTGATGTTAATTGATTTTTAATTAATTAATAAATGACAACATTAATGAGCAGGCGCAGTTGTAAAATATTAAATTATCATTTTCCAATACCGACATCAAAAAACTTTGAAATTAATTAAAAAAATGAGATTTGAGCGATAATATTCCTTTTTGGAAAATATTCTACGTGTAAAAATTTACAAAATTGCAAAAAAATCAGAGTATGTGACGTCATACTGAACATTTATCAATTCCAGTATAATTTCCATGATTGCAAATAATATCATCTTAGAAATTCGAATCTGTTTCAGTTTATTTGAACTGAAAATTGTAAAATTAAAAAAAATATATTAGGCATAAAGATTCGCTTCGATTAAATTTTTCTCATATTTATGTTAAATTTCTTAATTCGGACAGTATTTTTTCGCAAATAATCACGTTTCACAGAACAACGCAACAAAGAACTAAATATCCAAACATAAAAAATACATAGCCTACTGAATCATACTTGAAATTTCTTTTCAATTATACACGTACATGCACAACATATTTACGCAAAATTAACATTTTTCAAACACGACGAAAATTTTATCGAAAAACGGAAAAACTTCGATCTTAAATAAAGCATGTGATAAATCGTTATATTCCGTAGTGATTTCAATTTGACACAGTTATCTAGAATTTTTTCAATCCTACGAATTCTCCGCGTTGATTCGAGAACAAGGAACCCTCGTGAACAGACGCTCGCGAAGAACAGATATAGCACGCGGTGCACGTACCTTGCACAACTGTTGTCCGGGTGAAAGGTCTTCGAAGGGATGCCTGGAGAAGCACCGGGAGCATGCGAAGAGCGCCTGCATATTGTTAGCGCTCATCTTCGGCGACTTCTCCGCGATCGAGTTAGAACGCGGCTAACAGATATGTGTACCGGAACAACGGAACAACGGGGAGAGGCAGTTGCAACGAGGAGACGCGTGATCGAAAACAAGAAACAAATAGCAAGAAACACAATGCGCGACACCTACGATGCAACACGAGAAGTTGCGAATAAATGTAAAAAATCGAGGATGACAATATGCAGCACGATTACTCCGATTGCGATTATACTTTGGAACCGGTTGTTGTATGTTCACGTAGCCATCTGTGGCTGTCTGCGACCGCTGCGACGGAGCGTTATGGCCGACCGTAGCCGGCGGAGGTGGCCGTCCGAGGGCGCCATCGCTCACGAACATATGCCTGCTGCACACTGGACACGATTAACGACGAGCGACGAACGATATCCAATGAGAATTCTGTTTTACATCGTCATGTGAGAAAAAGCAGAGGTTTCATTGGATCAACTCGTCGTTCATCACTCATTGTGTTTGTCGTGTCCGGACTTCGGTGTGTAATAGAAAACCAGTTGAAATTTGTCTTATGGATAAATTTACTGCTCCTTCTATTTCCGTTAGATTACGTAGATCTAAAATCTAAAGCAATATCCTGAATGGCTCATCGGCTTAAATTTATGTTACAGAAATTTTATCTGTGATAGCCCTAAAGATTGACATAATTCTTTCCGGAGTTCGCGTCCTTTTGAAGCTGCGTTCACTGAAACTTAAAATTTATGTGGATAAATATCAAGGATAAAAAATTGATAATATAATGCTAATCCATGATTTATTAGTTTTGCACATAATAAGTATATAAAACTAAATAATACTCGAATTTTATTTAAAACTCTGAGTTTAATGTTCTATCGTCCGGGTTTGATTATGGACAGAAATGATGAATGTAAAGAAAAAAATTGTAATTTTGTGACAATATAGATCTTATTATTTTTACATTTAACTTTGCTAATTTTATGCATAGTCATTTTCAGTCATCTTGCAAAAAGCAACATGGCTCCTTCCTATAATTCTGTATACAATAATACGTCATAATATGTATAATGTAAGAAGAAAAGGAAAAAATTTGTACAGAATTAGTGAAATATTATACAAGTAAGAAAAATATCTACAAACCACATAAAAAATGTATAACGATATTATCCTACTCTTAGATAACACGAAAGAGAATCACAAAATCATGGACAAAACAGAATCACGAAGTCGTAGACTTATTACCTACATTACCTACAGAATCGTAGACTGTGGCTACGTAGTTCAATATCCAAATTTTGTGGACATATGGAGGTGTTTCAAAATAAGGCGAGAATCCATCATGGCAATTCCTATAATCCTATTTCCAAGCATTAGCAATTTGTAATTCGTAGAAATTCGATTTGGTGTTGTGAAAATAATTTTATGTACATGTGAATGTATTTATTGCTATAAATACATCGATCACAAGCAAAATGCCTACGCAAGAACTTGCGATACCGCAGCCGCCAGCCACCGAAAACGAGGAGAACAATGTTCCCTCGTCACAACCGATTGTGGGCATTATTTATCCACCACCTGAGGTTAGGAGTATCCTTTGCCAAGATTATCGAAATATGAAAATGTTTTACTAATAATCATTACAGGGTTGAATGGAAAATGATGTGGAAAGTGTATTTTGTAAAAGAATATATAGAAAATGATAATAAAATTAGAAATAATACAAGATATGCAGATAAGTGTATTTTGTATGACACCCGTAAAACACTGGCTAACTGCGATATTGTTTGATGTATCTTTTGTTTTTCCTTATATAGAAATTCAGATATTGTCGACAAAACCGCTAGTTTCGTGGCCAGGAATGGCCCGGAATTCGAATCCAGGATCAGACAGAACGAATTAGGCAATCCAAAATTCAATTTCTTAAACTTCGGTGATCCTTATCACGCTTATTATCAGCACAAAGTAAAAGAGTTTAAGGAAGGAAAAGGTCAGGAACCTACGATTGGTTCAGTTCCTGGGAAAACTATCAATCTTACTGCACATCAAAAGCAGCAGGAAATCCTGAAACAAGTCGAACAACCGTTTATACCTAAGGATCCACCAACTGAGTTTGAATTTATTGCAGATCCTCCTTCTATATCTGCTTTGGATCTGTATGTAATTTTTATATATAGATGATTGATATTTTACGTTTCATTAAATTAAATAAAACGTTTATTTTTCAGAGACATTGTGAAGCTAACCGCTCAATTTGTTGCACGTAATGGGAGACAGTTTCTGACCAATTTAATGAATCGCGAGCAAAGAAATTTCCAATTTGATTTCCTGCGGCCTCAGCATTCCTTATTTCAGTACTTTACTAAACTTTTAGAGCAGTACACCAAGGTAAACGAATAGCAATAATCCTGTTTTAAGATTAATGTGGTTTTATTATTTATAGAGTCAAAATTTCTAAAAAAAATTTTAGTGTGCAATTTGTAGAATCAGATATGTATATAAATTCATATAGAAATATTTAAGCACTAAGAGCTTTGATTGAATATAGGAATCTCTTATTTAATTATGAAATTTCTAATTTAATGCATTTTCTATAGGTATTGATTCCACCGAAAGATTTGTTGCCACGTCTCAAGGATGAAGCACTCAATATGGATAAGATTTTGGAGCAAGTGAAATACCGTGCTGAATATTTAAAATATCAGGAGGCACAAAGACGTAAAGAGGAAGAAGAATTAGAAAGAGAAAGAGTGGCTTATGCGCAAATTGACTGGCATGATTTTGTTGTGGTTGAAACTGTAGACTATCAACAATTTGAAGTTGGTAATTTCCCAGCGCCTACAACACCGGATGAAGTCGGCGCACGCGTCCTTATGCAGGTTTGATCATGGCTTTCTGTATTATTAAAATTTTTACTTTGTTGAGATTTAAAATACTACATATGGCAATTGTTAATTAAATATATGAACTAAAAATATTTGTAGGAGCGCATAGAAGACGGTGAGGATGTAGAGATGCAGATTGATAGTGACGCAGAAGAGGAAACACAGACCCGTGTAGAAAATGAGAAAGATCGTGCAAAAGATAATAATCAAGTAAGTTTATTTCATTATCGTATACTGTATGAATTCACTTTAATGTAAATATTTGTATAATATTATACTATGACTTAATATTTCAGGTACAAGATATGGAGGAAGATTCTAGTGATGAGGATGATGTGTCTCCACCAGGTGATACTCACAAATCTAAAGAATCCAAACCACGAGAAACAAACATGCAACCACCTCCGTTACCGCCGACACCAGGAAACGTGGTAGTCAAAAAAGGATATGATCCGAAACAACATGGTAAGCATATTTTCCTCTTAATCATTAGTTAGAATTTTACTTCAATATATCAAGGTTTTACTCTCAATATTTTTCTTAACAGCGACTAAAACTACTCGTCCCGCGGCTCCGGATGAGTATTTGATTTCACCTATTACTGGCGAACGTATTCCTGCTAGTAAGGTGCAAGAACATATGCGTATCGGATTGTTGGATCCACGCTGGGTTGAACAGAGAGACAAACATTTAGATAAACTGGCACAGGAGACCGTATTCGCGCCAGGCACAGCAATCGAGGCAAGTCTCAAACAACTCGCCGAGAGACGTACTGATATTTTCGGTGTTGGTGACGAAGAAACTGCGATTGGAAAGAAAATCGGTGAAGAAGACAAAAAGAAGGATGATAAAGTCACATGGGACGGTCATACTTCAAGTGTGGAAGCAGCAACGAGAGCCGCGCGAGCTAACATTACATTGGAAGAACAGATTCATCAAATTCATAAGGTTAAGGGTCTTCTGCCTGACGAGGAGAAAGAGAAGATTGGTCCGAAACCGGTTAATCGTGCGACCGAACTCTCCCATATGGCTGCTGCTGCTTCAAAACCTCAAGCTACATTGAAAGCACCTCCAAAGCCACCTGCACCGAAGCCTATACCGGTACCTGCTCAACCTCCTCCACCGCCGACAATGAGTATGCCTACTATGGGTATACCTCAGCCGATGATGCCACAACCACCGATGATGATGATGGCACCTATGCCACCTATGGCACCCAGACCACCACCTTTAATGAGTACGAAATTTTTTCATACATCTTGACAAATATATATTTTATTATTGTTATATATAGAGATAATCTTAATGAAATAAATCTGTGACAGCTCCAGCAATGTCACCGTTCATGCCAACGCCACCGCCAATACAGCCGCCGATGACATCTGCTGTAAGTAATTTGGAATAAAATACAATTGCATGAACTATTGTATTATAGTTTAACTCTCCTATGGTAAAATGAATTTTCAAAATATCCAGAAAGGTAGGATCGGATGCGATCCAATGCTGTTTTGTTCATATTTCATCTAATCAATATAACAAAATAAATCAAATAAAAAAAATCAATAAATAAAAAAATCAATAATTAAAAGAAATCAATAATTATGAATATATCATGAAATTTCTTTTTCTATTAAACAGCGCATAGGCTCTGTAAAATAGAAGCCGGTAGTCGCATCATAGAGGAGGATTAAGATTTAATTAATTTAAATTTTTTTCTTTTTTTTTTTTGAAGATTGGATTAAAACATCCTGCTAGTAAACCGCTGGAAGAAGAGCCACAGGCTAAGAAATTGAGAACCGAGGATTCATTAATTCCGGAGCAACAATTCCTTGCTAGAAATAAGGTGAAAAGATTAATGTTTATTAATTTATCGAAAAGTTTAAGTGATGAATTAAAAAAATATATACTTTTTTTTTAGGATCCCGTACAAATTAACATTGCTGTACCTATGATGACGGAGAAGGCTGAATGGAAATTAAACGGACAGACATTGAATATTACCTTACAAATAAGCGATACTGTAGCAACTATGAAAGCGCTTATTCACGAGCAAATTGGTATGCCACCTGGAAAGCAAAAATTGCAGTATGAGGTAATGATCATTAATAAGTTTTTTCACATTGTACACGAATTATTACGAAATTCTGCAATATAATTTTCTGCTTCCAGGGAATGTTCTTCAAAGACAACAATACTCTTGCGTATTATAACTTAACTTCAGGTAATGTTATCAATCTATTGCCAAAGGAGAGAGGTGGTAGGAAAAAGTAAGGGAGAATATATAAAAAGGTGACTATATAAATTAAGAATATAAAATTATAATTATGATATATTATATCAATGCTTTAACAATTGTATTGCTCTAATGATTTTAAAATAACATATATCAAAATATATATTGCATTTATTCAAGCTCAGTCTAATAACATATAACAATAAAAATTTATAATTTAATAATAAATATTACATTAAATATTATTTTATTGTTATTTAAGCTCAAGTTCTTTTGTATCGCATAGTGTTCGTGTAATATTATGCTTTACTTTGAATTTGACTGATACATGTATCTCTATAATTATTAAAATTACAAAATTAAGATAGTAATTTCCATGATTTATAAATTATTTCAAGATGTTTCATAGATACATCTTTCTCTAGGCTTCATATATTAGAGAATCACCATTTTACTTTTAAATCTTCAAAAATATTTACAATTAAGTTTTATTTAATTAAAATTGAGGTTAAGAGCATTTTTTATACATTCGTACAAAATATTGTACGATCCTTACCCCATATATGAAATGCTTTTTTTTTTAAATACAAAAAGATATATTGTATAAATTTCTAAATAACTCGAAAATATATAGAAAAATTCTCTCAAAAAGTACAGATCTGTTGTTTTGTGTTTACTTTAGTAACCATATCATGTATAAGAAGCCTCTTTAGAACATTATGTTATATACAAGATTTTTATACATGCTTCTGTTCGCTCCGTTTCTTCAATATCTGATCTATTATTTTGCGGTAACGTACAGTCATAGGCTTGTAAATCTAAAAAAACATTTATAATCAAAATATATAATCAATTGTGATAATAAAAAATATTCAAAAATTCACTTTACTTACCGATTCGGCATCATCATAAGGCTGGCATACCAGCGTCAATTCTGGCAAGCAGCATGTAATTTCATCGAAGCTACAATTATTTTGCAATAAACCATGTTTTGCTTGATATGCTGCACCCATCATAGCCGAATTAGCTGCTTCCTATCGGACGTAATTATACGAATATGACATATCTTTGTGCAAATATGAATAATATAATAATATAACAAGGATTAATATAATAATATATTTACCAAGATGTACACTGGCGAATTAAATACGTCGGAAAGTACTTGCAGTATAGCTTTATTTATAGATGCACCTCCCGTGGCAATTATCCGAGTATTACGTCCTTCATAAAAAGAAAAATTATTAGAAAAATTTTTGCAAAATAAGATCGTAAAAGAGAAACTTGCAGAGAATTACTTACCGATAACAAATCCAAAGTCTTCAGCGTATGCTCTCTTGGCAACAAATTGACCTTCGATTAACGCTCTCACTTCTACTTCTTTTGAACTGTATCGAGAGATCTCATCATTGGCTTTATTGTATCTATAATCTCCTATGACGAAAGGTAGGATCTCTTGAATATCATAATATAAGGCAAAATTGCCGAAATTTCCTCGCGGTGTACTTTCTAATAATTCATTGAAAATCTGCCAGCTACCTTGCGCAGCATCATCCCGTATTCTTTCGCGTGTCAAAGAACCGTTTTTGAAGCTGCAAAATCATTTTTTTATATTATCATCGTAATAATCGTAATATAAATGATACTTACCAAAGTAACGCCATATAGGCCTCATCGTCTATTGGATTGCATAATACGTGACCATCTGTTATAGTTTTAGGTTTGTTCAACCATAGAAGTAGGGTATCACTTGTGCCTAAACTGCAAGCGATATCACCTTCTTTTAGCCTCATACCTATGTATCATTCTTATTGTGAATACAACAGGATATTCTTTGTTCGTATTAACAAAATCGTGGCTGAGTGTAAGAGTAATATTACATACCTATTAATGAGCCAGGATTGTCCCCAGTGAACGCGATTATCCTACATTTCTCATTGAAACTAAATCTTTCTACGAAATAAGGTGATATAGGCCCGATATCGCTGTATGATGAAACAGGGTTTCCTAGTTTTTCTCTCAGTCCTGATGCGCAGGTCTATTATAAATATGTACATTAAGTATACAATGAAGTATACACAATATACTGTATATAAATGCAATTTTACCTCCAACAACATATCATCCCAGTCTTTCGTACAGATATTTAACAGATTCATACCCGAGCCATCCGACCAATCGATAGGTGCGTAATCACCCAGAAACAAGGAGGCAATAAAGTTGCTCACCAACGAGATCCTCTGAAAAAAGAGAAATACAACGGATCATACATGAATAATAACACATTCGCCTTAGACGCGTTTTAGAAGCGGCACAAGCGTATGACGCATAGCTTCGATCATCGTTATATATTTATTATAGAAGCATCAAATCACACGGTGGTTACATCGCAGGAACTTTTATTTCTGTCAAGCGAAATATTAAAAGGAAGTACAAATGTAATGTGAGCTAAACCAACGGCGAGTTATTGCAAATTCGATGTTGTGCATTAATACTTTGGAAAACTAACACACTCATGAGAGAAGCGCTCGAAATAAACAATTGTATAATAAGTTTCAATCAAATCAATCAATTCAATCAATGTAGTCATACGTAACGAATACCTCGGTCGGATTGCCGTTTTCATTTTTTCGAAGGAAGCCATGAGTTTTTAGTAGGTAATACCTCAGTGCTGCAGTAAGCTTCCGGCTTCGTGCGTGCTATTTTTGCAATCTGCGGTCCTGAGAATCTCTCGTATGCCCGTGAACCCGTTATTTCCGCTAATTTCTGAAATCACAGCACCATATGGATAAACGTTGTCAACTCGTGTGTACACTAAATCTAAGCCGGTTACTTTAAATATTTAGCCAATTTGGTCTCGTATAGTTACAACTGTGAATTGTTTAGAAAATTCCACATCGCGGAAATAAATCCTTGTGAAAGCTATTGCCAATAAATGTGCATTCATATAAACTTTAACGTATATCGCCAGATATTTTGGCGTATATTTTTGTGTACGTTGTATCCATCATTATTACACGCAGGCGACGAGTGAGGATAATTTAATACTTACGTGAGGGCCACCCACGATCTCTTCCAAAACGCTACACTCTTTTGACGTACTGGAATCCATCCATATCGGTGAATGAGTCACGGAAAACGACGTAGCGAATTGTTCGTGCAAAAATTTTATTGGGTCCAAACATTGTAATCGATTTCGGCTGCCTTTATTCCAATATACTGTGCCATGTTGCTGTTCGTATCATTAAAATATATCATAAAATAAGTATATTTTACGTTTATCTATGGCATATTTATAAAATAATTGATTTTATTTTAAATATATACGTAAATTATATATTTAAATATATATATTTTAAATACGGCCATGTCACCTGCGCACAACCAGAAATGGCTGCTACTTTGCTAAAGTCGACGCCGCAGACGCGTAATTTGTCTAGTATCATGTCTAAGGCCTTAATCCACATCAGAGAAGGCACTACCACAACATGAGACTCTTCCTTCTTCCGTATTACCCCTCCGTAAGTTCTGCAGTTGGAATGTACTTTTGTTATATAAACGTAATTTATATCTCGTTGAATACTACAAGTGTTTTCTTGACATTTTTAATTAGTGTACATATATCTTGATAAATGTACAGATAATCATTGTTATCATGTTCGCCATCGTATTTTATATATATATATATATATATATAAACATACGAAAATATTTTATAATTTTTAATTATAATTTTAATTTTGTTCAATGGAAAGAGCAGTTAATTCGACTTACTAACAAGACAAAACACAAAATAACATTCTTATATTTAGAGATTTTTTTTAATCATACCTAAATTCTGGTAGATCATTGTCGAATTGTACGCTGGTCTCATGAAGAATGGCTAGATTATCATCAACTACTACTGCTTTCAGCTAAAATCAAATTGATCAGTTAGTCTAAACGCAGACATGACTAATGATTTTTCGAATAGTTCCTATGATCATACGTTCGGATAAACAGCAATATCGATGATATTAAATAATTGAATATAATGAATTCAATTTAATGTTCGAGAAACTATAATTTATTAAAATACTATTCTTCATGAGTTACATATTGTAAAAAAAAATTGTATATATATTCCTTGCATTATTTTTTATTTCATTATACTTTTCTAATATATATATTTATATAAGCCCGTTTCAGAACGCGTTTATAACGATGTTAGCGTGCTAACATGCTATAATTTACGTTACGCATACTATAGAATTTTAGAGTTAAAAGCGCGTTCTGAATACGGCCATAGTAAAAAGTTACTTATTAAAGGATTCAATCTTTTTATATTCTCTGAGTTATGCATACATCAATTAATTATAATATTGCGCTAGAAATCTTTACAAATATATTGTGTAGTTTGAATATGTTATATACAGTGCGACAATCAAATTATTTATGTGCATCTCAATGTTTGTACTCCGCGGTATGCAAATTTTTACGTTGTAAAAGAATCAATTTCGGATGTTAATTATCGGCCATAATATTTCTGTTTCGTCGCATTTTTACGGTTTCGCAGATTATGTTTTTCTTCCATGCTCGTTTTATCTGCCGACAGACTCGTGTTATCATGCTATTAGATAATAGTGACCCTCCTGAAGACGTCAGAGCGCTTCGAGACTTCTCTTCTGACTTGATCGCGTGTTTCCTGCGTAAAATACCTTACGAAACAGCTAACTGTCGTATTGACATACTTTAAGACTGCCTAACGCGAGCGCCGAGTAAACCTCAGCCTCCCGGGTCATCTTTATTCGACGCTAATGAAACTCGTAAACACTCGTCCTAAGGTTATCACTCGCGAAGTGAATGGGGGCATTGATGACGAAGAAATTATTATTAATTGAATTGCGTGGCGGTTAACAGAAGAATTTAAGAAATCGAATTAAAAGCGGATGAACGCTGCCGTAAAATATATGGAAAGTTTCAAAGATGCTCATGTTTGAACTATGCTTACGTGGATTTCAGGTAATTAGCGCCATCGCAATTCAATTAATAATAATTTCTTTTGTTATTTTTTTCCCAGGAACATCCGGGATACTTAAGGAAATGAGATTTATCGCGTGCATATAATAATCTTGAAATGCTTCGTGCAATCGCAGTTTTTCGAAAAAAAAAGAATATCACGCATAATTGCAAATTCTTCCACGTAACTTTTTCATGAAGATGAACTTTTCGTTCATCCTTAATTTTAGTTTTCTAAAACTCACATTATGCATTGGAGATTGGAGAATTATGAATTAAAGATTAGATTTCAACTAATCATAACGAAACGGATGGAAATTAAAATTATCTAACTGTTCGAATAATTTCTAATTCGCAGTTCTCAGTCTTCAATGCATAGTGTGACATGGGCTTTAGGAAACCGAAATTTCGGTGACTCCAATTTTTTACGATTACGAACGTAAAAGAATAAATCATATATATCCGATATTTTTTTTTTTTTTTTCAATGAATAATAACTTTGATTGTTTTTATGTTTATATGGTTTTTTTTTGGTAACTGAAATCGTATATGTTTTTGAAACTTAAAGTTATATACATATATGTTTGATACTTGGTGAAAGCAAGAAAGAAAGTTCTAGTGCAGTCTATTGCGGGATTAAAAAAACTTCACTTCACAGCATTCGAGTTTCGTTTCCGGATCGAATTGGGAGCAAATTAAAATGCTAAACATATTATCGTATCAATATCGTCGGTGCCGACGATTGGATCGAGTTTCAAGTGGTCATCGAAATAATCCTTACGAGTGCATCAACAAATATAATAAGGATTATTGAATTATGCGTCTAGAAAAAATTCAAAAGGAATCCAAAAATAGTTTTAGAAATAGCAACATTTCTCTTCCGCTTCTCTCTAAGATATTAATTGAAAGCGCTTTTCATTTAATGACACAAATCGACACAAATATTATTTTATCTTTCTTGACATTCAGTAAATAACATAGATAAAAGGATTCTTAAGTCAACTTGTGTCACAAATGAAAAACATCCTATGTATTTTGAAATGAGGTAAAAAATATGAATATAAGCAAATTTAGATATTGATTAACAAAATTATAAATAATATGATACGAATCGATGAAAATAAATATTTATAATTAAATAAGAGAATTCCTATATTTTCAAAGCTTGTGTTTAAATATTTCTGTGCGAAATTATATACACATCTGATCCTGCAAGCGCCAGGCTGTGCGCCAAAATATTTTTCGATCTTGAAACGCAATCATCATTAGTGGAATCAGTAATATTAAATTAGTAATTTTTAATGCTAATAAACAAAGCTCGATCGTATTTATAATAAAGTTACTTAAAATGTATATTTAAAAAAAAATGTAAATTAAAAAAAAAATAAGAGTTATTTATTATTTTAAATAACTTTTTCTGACCTATTTCTTATTTAAAATTCAAATAAGTTTTCGAAACCTATTTTATATATTTTATTTTAAATAAGTCATAAATAAATCAATTTTTTTTACCGACTTTTATATTGTATATTTTATATTTTAAACGAGTTTCTGGAACTTATTTTATATTTTTTTTATTTTAAGTAAGTTATATCAATTATTTTACCAAGCATATAAGAATATTAATGATCGGACATCAATCGTGAACCGTAAATCTGCAAATATTTTATCGCGAAAAATTTATTGCCTTGTAAATGTTTTAATAAATTCATTCACTTTTGTAACTTTCACCTCGTTTCAATCAAGATACGTAACCAACTCACGGGCGATTCCGTTTATTTGAATTCCATATTTAATGCAAATCGATCGAGTGCACTCGAACCTTCGCGTGTCAATCTCCGCGTGTCCCGAGCGGCGAGCATGCGTCATTTTTACCTGCTGCGTGCTCAGGTCCAGACCCAGATACGTAGCCGTCGACGGCTCCATGCTCCCGTTCATGCGTAGGATCGGCGTAGGCTCGGTACGGGAAGAACGTGACAGTGGCTATTCGCTCCCCGCAACGTGTCCGCTCGCCGCTTTGCTACTCGTGGGACTAAGCGTGCGGGCGATTGCGCGGGTCTGTGCGCGGCCCACGTACATCCTCGCGGCGCACTTTAGACGCTGTCGTAGCCGTCGTTGCGGCCGTCGCTACGCCACGCACTTTGGACGCCGTCGTTGCCACGCCACGCGCGTTGCGCTTACGCGCGATTTTGCTCGCGATTCGGTCCGCGAGCGGCAAATAATCCTTGATAAGCTATCAATGAACTCGAGTCGTTTTCATTATCAACGAGGTTCTCTTGTCGTTACGTAACGTAACGCTTCCTCGTCGGATCTGCCTGGAGATTGCTGGCGCGACGAGAGTGAACGGTACCGCGACAGCGCCATAAGAATGTTCGCGTTCGATTTGAGCGCTCGCGCACTGTAAGCTTCATTTTTTCTTATTCTATTTTCTTTATTATTCATTATACTGAAGGAAGATAGAATAAAGTTTGTAAAGGTTATATGAAAGTTTAAGTCTAAACTGAACATCCCGTTCTTTTTTCATATCTCAGAACTCAGCAGCTTTCATTTTTATCTTTTGTCTGCTTCTTTTCAATGTGAAAAGAAAAAGAAAAAATATAAATCATGCAAGAATGTTCAATCCTGGGGTATACAAAAAGGATAGTCTTATCGTGTTGTTCAATGAATTTATTCTGCAGTACTACAATCGCTTACTGAGCGGCTAATGTAATTGGTTCTTTAGATCCAGCCAATCACATTAAATTGCTACTTAGCCGCTTAGGCCCAGTTCCATAACTCACAGTTAACTCTTAATCGAGGTTCTAACTTATTCATTGTCTTTTTCCAATTCTAGAATAGATGAAAAACAAATTGAATCTCGTTTAAGAGTTGTGGAACCATGAATTGTGGAACTGGGTCTTAGTGAGCGACTGTAGTACTAAATGCATCCAATTTCGCGTGCGGAACGAGATCGGCCTGAGGTAACTCGAGAGACAGCCAGGTAAAAGGAGAGGAGATTGTGCGAGCTGCCTTATCGGCGGTCTCCGGAGCGTGGGCGTTGCATCACCTGTTTGCATTGCACCTGCTGCAGGGGAAATTGTTGATCGTCGCGAGTACCGTATTATCTGAGGAGCTCTCCAAGTGTCTTAACAGATAACACAGGTTTTCTCGAAGGTAAACGTGGTATTCGAGGAGGCGATACTCTTCGATCGATTTGCATTCGATCTCCTCTTCGCGAAACATCGTCGAGTTATTAATAATATCTTTGACTATAGAAATTGAAAATAAAGCACGTTTTGAAAATATCAAGCATGCAAAAACACTCCTCAGTCCTCAGAGAATTCCAAGAGAATTTCAGCAGAAACAGTTAAATTGTGTCAAGATGCTCGATAATAAAGAAAATAAGCATATCTCTTTATGTAGTTTTAGATATTTTTCTGCATTTTTATTATAGTAGAGGATCCTACGCAAAACAGATTTTTAAAGGATGTCCTGAAGACATCTCTATATCCTTTGAATATCTCTTGGAGAAAGTATGTTATATATATATATATTCTCAGGATATCTCTTGGATAAAGTATTTATATTGTATGGGATGTAGCAAACTTCTAGACTCAAATGTTTCAGTGACTCTGGATCTGACGATAATCCAAACATAGGGACGCCGACAACGATCTTGGTAGCACATTGCAAACAACGAGGGCTGAAACGTAGAAGAGGCGGATTGTTAACGATGCACGAGTTTACGTGGGTTTGTTTGCGTAGCGAAGAATCGTATGTGCCGGCTCCACAAGGCGAAGATCTCCGCCAGGGGTGCTTCACATGGGCGTCAAAGGTCACATTCTCGGAAGGAGGCGGAGACGTCTAGGAAAAAATCTTCATTCGATGGTGAAACATTTTCATTATTGAATATACGATTTTATTCCGGACGTACAATACTTTTTCAAATACAAAGGACAATACAAAGAATAACAAGAACATATATATATATATCTGATATATAGCTTATGATATACAAAAATATTTTCTCGATTCTCTTAATATTTTCTGATTAGGTTTATTTTTTTATGCCACTTTTTTGTTGCCACTGGACTACAACTAGAATTAAAACTACGTTAGAGCTGTACTGAAACTTTCCTTTTCACTTTCATCAAATTTCCTTAGAAACTTTCCAATTATTTCGATTATAATCTTAGGCGAGAGTTTTTAATTCAATTGATCAATGAATTAAAAAATCGTCATCTCTTTTTTCAATTGAGCCTTACGTTTCTGGAAGATAATATTAGGTGTTGGAATTAATTCGTAGCGTTTTACAAGTGATGGGAAGTACTTTCATTAATGTATTTTTTAATGCTCATGTGAAATAAATAACATTCTTTCATTAAAAAACGCTACGAATTAATTCCAACACCTAATATTTTTGGTTCACCCTTATCAGCAGAAATTAAAAATATCCTCGAAGAGAACGCGTCCCTTTTTGCTGGCGCCTATGGATTAGCCTGCGACTATTTGTCGGTCCCGTTGCCCTATAATCGTACGGTACACAGATAATGGTTTGGGTTAAGGGACGCCATGTCGGGCTGGCACTGAGGGAGGCGATGAAGAGAAAAAGAGAAAAGTAAGAAAGGGAGAAATCAGAGAGGAAGACGTGTATACTCGTCGCCAGCAGCGGCGCCGGGGCCGGGTACCAAAGCCTCTTTCATAAAACATAGCCCCGATAGTTTCGGAGGGCCGATACCTTCGTGATGATGGGAGATGATCGACGGACGGCAATCGGGACGATCCTTTCGCCGGCTCACGAATCACGTTGGCTCGGCCAAGTCCCATTATCCGGCTGGCCCTCAGCTATGAAACGATTCGCATTTGGTTTCGGCTACGCGCCGCAGAATCGTGATCTAATTACGCGAACGATAATTTTGCGGCGCGCGCTGCAGCATCAGTTACCACCGGATTGATGCCTTGTTTGTTATGGCGATGGGGCCCAGGAATTTCCCCGCGGGCCCCGACGACGCGGTGTATTACGATCGATTTCCTCTCAACAGAGAGAGAGAGAGAATAGAAACACGTTTAAAACAATTTCTAAAGCCACTTAATCCTCGAACGAATCATCGAACACGGAGAAAAATATAAAGTTTATGCATTGGAATTTTAGTAAATTTTGTGGAATTGACAGGTCCATATTGGGAGATACGCGTCCATTTATTTAAAATTTACTTCATTTTTCTGGTAAAAGAGCGATCGTCGTGCGGTCACATTGTAAGGTACTTTTTACATTTTGTAGAGTACATTTTATGCTGCAATTTGTTACTATTTCTTAGTCTATTAATTACCATACATTTTAATTTACTTTATCAACGAGTATTTTTTACCTTAACAAAATTGACTTTATTGCGCGGCAAGAAGTGTGTAAAGTCTTGAGGGTTTGCAGTTTTGAGAATAATATGATTTACTTTATACTGCAAAGTAATAATCATTTAAATGGTTTCACTATAATTGTAATATACTTTTGATCTTATATATCTCCGGCATTTCTTACTTTCAGGCAAGTAAAATTTGTCATACGTTTGGCAAAAATAGCTAGGACATCTTTACTAGACTTGTAAGACTATCCATTTTTCTCCGTGAAGTTTGATAAATCGAAAGCGATTTCAAAAATATATTGATCTCGTTTAAACTTCTGCGTACCAAAATTCATTGAAATGAAGCGTATTGCGATCAAACATTTTCCAAGATTATTTGCAAAACTCACGACGATGAAAATAACGAAACGGTTCTCCTTCGTTTCGAAAAAGCATTCAAGCATGTCAAAAAGTTTTGAAAAGCGATCAGAAGGATCCGAAAAACGACAATATATGCGTCAATCTTTAATGCGTCAATACTTTTTAAACTTTGAAAAATGTTATCGCGATCAAATAGATTTACTCGCTAATCACAGTAATGCGAATCGTCATGCTTAACACAAAATTAATTAACACAAATGGTGGTGGTACGATAAATGAATGGTTGCTAGAGACAGAGGCAGAGGCAGAGACAGAGACCGCACGGGCGGTAATTTCAACGCTCGCTAACGACGATACCCCGGCTAAGACAAGGAGCATAGCATAACACATAACACATAATGCATAAGAAAATGAACCAATCAAAATCCTTTATTTCCTTCCATGAAATAAAGAACTCTGGTTGATTCAATTTATTATGTCTCATGCGTTATGCGTTACGCAAGAGTCTGTACTCTCCGTTTAACCCCGAGTGTTGGATCACTCATAACTGACATAACGCGGCTTCAACGGCGTTAAACCTGAAAGCGATTTTTCGCGAACGGCTTCGTTTCATTACCTAAACGCATCCATGCCACGAAATAGATCGAGCAGGCGGGTACAGAAACCAAAATGCGAGCGATGGGTTGAACAGGGAGGAAGGGGAGACCGCGCGGATGGCGACAGCCGGCTGGCAGAGCCACGTCGTCGCCGTCGAACGAACGACGACGTCGACGACGACGACGACGACGACGACGACGAAACGACGGCTGCTCTCTCCCGGCTGCAGACAAACAAAAGAGAGAAAGAGAAAAGGAGAGGGAGAGGGACAGAGAGAAAGAGACAGTCAGGCGCCGATTCGAGCGACCGGCCGGCGCTAACCTCGACGCCAAGCGTGGAGCGGCGTCGCTGACGTCGTCGTTGCCGCCATCAGGCCGGCCGACGGCGACGACGACGAAGATGATGTCGACGACGACGGCGACGGCGACGGCGACGACGACGGCCAATGCAAGAATACTTCTTCTGGCACCACCACGACGCACGGGGGTGAGACGAGCGTTGCTCGTCGGACGCCGCCAAGACCGGACGCCTCGCCTCGCCTCGCCTTGCCTCGTCTTGTCCTTTATTCTCAGCCCCCTCTGTTTCTGTTTATCTTTCACGATGCACTTAGGGTCCATCCCTATTCGGTATTGTCATCTGAAATCCCCGATTCTTAGAAGTGTCGACAGTGCCTATCGCGCCCTATACGAGGATAATTGAAGGAGGAGGCTGATACTATCTGTCCGAGTATAGTTGGTTGTAAATTAAGAGGGATTGTTTTTCTTCAAGTTTTTCGCACACTTTGGTCTTATTACATTGGGTACAACGAATTAGATTTATTAATAAATCAGGAGAAAGCTTTATCTAATTAAATAAGAGAAATCCTATATTTGGTCAAGCAGTTAAGTCTTATTGCTTAAATATTTCTATATGAATTTATGTACATTTTTTATTCTGCGCCCCGAAGTCTTTTTCGATTTTGAAATGCAATCGTGAGCAGAATTGGAGTAGTAAATACCACTTGTTATTATAAATTGACAAACAATTTCATAATTTTTGACGCTAATAAGCATCTTTATAAAAATAATCTAATGTTAACGAGAATCTTTAAATCCGCGAAATAATTTATCGCGAAAAAATTTCTTATTATTGTATTATATTAAAAGAGAAGATTTAATCTAAGTACAACACGATTACTTTTGAAAATGTTATATTCTCTGACGATTTAAAATAATTTTTGAAAAAAATTAGTGAAACTTTAGATAGTCTGGGGAAATTTTTCCTTTAAATTGTCAGATAAAAAAATATTCATATTATTAATAGCACATAGCGCGAATATATCTTCTCCGCACAAGAAGCAAATCTATAGCGCCGCTTATAATTTCCTTCAAATGGCAATCCTATAATTTCCCGTTGATCCCGCGTAGTTTACAGCGCGGAAAGCAGGGGGAAAATCCCGGTGATCGCAATCGGCACCAACGTTCCTACATACAGCACGATAACTCATTTTTTTTTTCGAGGTCGGTATAGACGGCGCCTCGTGTAGATAGAAAGAGAGACATCCCTTCCCGCCCTGGGAGTACACCCGCCGTTTTAACCCATGCCAGAACGCCTACCCCCGGCAACATCCGCGGAAAGTAGTAGAAGCGGCTGGCACCCGCATAGCGGAGGCGGGACAGGGAAAGGACTACGACGGCTCCAGCGTGGGGCGCCAAGTGTTTTGATGCTTGTTATGCGAAGGGGAGCTTGATAAACAACGGGACGGAGAACGGAGCTGGTGCCGGACGGACCGAATCATCACCGTCGCGCTCCGTCCTCACCCCCCCCCTCCTCCCCCTTCTCGACTGGAACGGACGTCCGACCGACTGGCTGCACCCGTGTCATTACGAAAGAATTGATATCCTGACACACTACGGCGTCATTCCGTTTTTCTAACTTGTTGTCCCGAACACTGGCGTCCCGAGCGGAAAGACGGCCGTCGTTAGCGGCGATGCCGGGGGCGCCGCCGACGCGGCTTCCGAATGTACGTGTGATCGGAAATTTCCGGTTACAGCGCGCAAACCGAAATTAAAATCAATCGTTGCTTTTAATGCTAGGAATAAATGACTAATCAGCTACTAATATTTTAATATTAATCAAACACTTTGATAATATTACAAACTTCGTAAAAATCTTTAAAGAAAATCTTTTAAGAAAAACGTGCCCTTTACTACAAAAAGTATATGTCTTTCTATTTAATTATATTGGATTTTAATTCGTGAAAAAGAATATCGTCTTAAAAATTGGTATTATTTCTGACAGAGAGAAACGTGCTCTTCGTTATCCGCGTTCCTTTCTTGCGATCCGCGAAGAGAGTGAAGAGGCTTGAGTGCGTATACTGGACGGAAATAGAGCTCAGCTTCGCGGGTAAGCAACGCGACGAAAACGAGAATGGTACCGATGTTTACTCGCTTCCCGCTATTAAGACGCAGGAAATCGCGCTCACGCGTCACAAACGCCCGTTTAATTCGCACGTCGTAAAGTACCTCGGTTTCGAATCGGGAATCATCTCAAATGTCACCGGAATCGAATCGCATCGCGACTCGTAGACGTCAGGAAGAGAAAGAACCGGCGCCTCGTACTCTGACAGCAAAAATATTGAATAGATCATAAAACAACTGTCTTCTCAATTCGAAAATATAAAATGTGTGGTACGAAATTAATCTTCATTAGATAAAAACAAAGAGCTGAAATGTCATGCATACGATTTTTCAGAAACAATAATTTCTGAATGCGCGATTTGTAATTATCGCGATATCTATAGGTAAGCCTTAAACATTTAAGAAATTCAATTATAGTCGATTATATAATTATTATTGTAATAATTCTTGTCGAATATCTGTACTTTTCATGTAACACTGTTTGATAAAGAACTGTTCGTTAAAAAATATAATCACGAACGTTGATTGTCACGAACGCATTATCTACTAAAAAGAATGATTTTGATAAAATATCTAAAAATTTAAGATACAGATTTGAAATAATTTTGTTGGACCATCAAAACACTTACGTAGGAATCTCAAGCATGCTACAAAAAATTTTAATATTCTGACAATCAGTATCCTACAAAATTATTTATCTAAATTTTTAGATGCTTCAACAAAATTTTCCTTTTCATATAGATACCAGTTGCTTTCTGAGACTAAGTTTTGCGACTTAAATGCGGCTCTAATTGGTTTATGACAAA
Source organism: Acromyrmex echinatior (assembly GCF_000204515.1). The sequence goes on along the minus strand of NW_011627322.1, from coordinate 105,304 downwards.
GAATAATTAAAGTTGGGCTCTTGAAATAAAAATTAAACAATGAATGAAAACACGGGCAATTAAGAGCCTAAATTCGCAATAATTGGAACGATTATATCAACATATATTTCTCAGTACGTTCGGTATTTGTTATACATATGTAGTACTGAGAAATATATGTTGATATAATCGCTCCAATTACTGCGAATTTAAGCTCTTAATTGCCCGTGTTTTCATTTATCGTTTAACGGTTTATGACATTTTAAGATTGCATTTTAAGATAGTCTCAAATATAAGAACCGATTATGAACACTGGCCTTTCTTTTGTTTAAAATCTCAAGTTCGAATGCTCTTATTTCTCATATTTGACTGCGATTGGCCAATTTCAAACAGCTTAAAGCTTACTAACTCTTGTATGTTGTAGACACCGCGTATTACATAATTGGATGCAGATTGCGAGAATACGGTGTATATCCAATTCCACAAGTTTCTGGCTGATCACGGTAAGTAGCCGATGGTCTTCCGACTCTTCGGCGCGACATCGTCCTCATCTTCATCGTCGCAGTCGCCGTCGGCGCTGCAAATGACATTGTTTATCCGCCGTGGGAGCAAGAAGAGTCGCCAGAACTATGTATATACGAGAATCGTTGTCGGTCGTTTGGCTTGACTCGGTCAAGCACCCTGGTGTGTACCAGCGGCCTCCGACGTTCTCGTTGGTCATGCAAGCGCGCCAGAAACTACCCCCGCTCGTGTCGGACGCCACGACTCTCCGATCGTCGCGCGCACGTACGTCGCACGTACAAAGGCGACGGTAACATCGTCTTCGTCGTCGTCCTCGCCGTTGCCGTTCGTACGTGTGTACATCGGCATCAGGGGGGGAAGGAGGGAGGGGGGGAGGTGTATCCCGAATGGCGTCAGGAGCCGCGTCGCCACGTTACTGACGCGCCGCCGCTCCGCTCGCCGTGTCGCCGCGGATTCGCGCCGCGCCAAGCCGCGTCGCGCCACTCCGCGCTGGCCGCCCTTAGGCGAATAGACGACGACGGTCGACAGGCCCGCAGGCAGGGGTGGCGAGCAGAGAGATCGTGGCGGTAGTTCTGGCTCCAGTCGTCCGCGTATTGCATGGCGCGCCCTGGTGTACCTGCTATACATATTGTGCGACTGCCGGCCGGCACCGCGACCAGTCGACGCTCGACGATCGGAGAGTCGAGTCTGCTACTGGCGTGTTGCCGATCGCGCGAGATTCTGCTATCGTCTTCCTTATCGTCTGTCTTGGGCCCACCGTATGAAATACGTAGGGAGTTTTTCATCCATCGGGACCACGCGCTTTAAATCCAAAAATAAGGTTTTGTCACTTTTACGACGATTTATAAATGGTCATTACGAGTCGGTCAGTCGAAACCTAAATTCAAAACCTTGTAGTGGGAATTTCTCTTTTTCCATCTTTTTATTCAGATTTATTTATAGACAGATATTAAGTTGCACTTTTTAGTACCGACGCGGAGATTACAGTTTCATGGATTTTATTGGAAAATATGAACAATCGAATATGCATAGAATAAATTAATTTGTCGGGAATGAATTGTAAAAAAAAAAAAATTATTTGTTTCTTATTAGAGCTGTACTCTAGTCATGAATTATGCGCTAAGAGTTTATTTCTGTACAACTCGTAATGCTTTCACGTGATTTCCGATTCAACGTGGGAAACGTATCGACATATGTGTTTCAGATACGTGTGCCTCGTTAAAGCGATGGGATAAAGAACACGCATAAAATTCAGCGACACGTTTTACGCGGGATCTTCCCTTGGAGATCTCGTAATTGGCGGCGTTTTGTACGCCGGCGTAGCACGTGCGCAGTATTTCAGCCAATAGCGGAAAGTCTGTAACAGGTAAGAGATAACGTGTGAGTTTGGCGATGTGAGTTTACGAAAATATCAAGGGACAAATTTTCTGGAGCGAAGATATTGTATCGTTAAAGGAGGGTACGACAGAAAATAAAATTTGTGCACTTTTCTATCCTCTCTCTCTCTCTCTCTCTCTCTCTCTCTCTCTCTAAAATCCAAAAGAATGAATTTATGAGATATATTTTAAAAAAAGGCAACGCTATGAATGAACGTAGAGGATTATAAGACTGTTTGACTGAAGAAGAAACGTGGACGTTAAAACGAGGAAAGCTTGTACGTAGAGAGATAAATGTACCTGTATATTGTATTTGGGAGAAGATAATTATACCGGGAAGATCGCATCATTCGCATCTCTCTACCTTACTTACATAAGAACCGCCGAATAAATTAACATTGCCTCAACAATGTCGGATTTCAAATCCGTTTGGTATCGCGCGCGGTTGCGTCAGTTTGCGATTGCGGAATGCGTCTCGAAGGCAGAGCGATGTAATCATTACCTGCATACTTTCCGTTAATTGGCGAATGCCATGAGTGGCAGGTGTAAATATAGCAATGCCGCAACGCGATTTGTAAATATCGCCGCCTCGGAAGAATCAATTTTCTCCCTATTATCTATGCTGCGATGACTGCTGTATTTAGACTTGGCATGTGCAAATTTATACGTCTTGAAGGCTTCCGAAACTCTCCTAGGTTCAACGTTCGAACTTGGTCCTTTTTTCGTTCTCAGTTCCGAAAATTGGACAGGTAGTTGATTCATACATTTAAGACTGTTTTAAGTACAATTTTAAGATATCATAAATCAATGGATGCCGGAGGCCGGTAGTCTTATATTTAAGATAGTCTTAAGTACAATCTTAAGATGTTATGAATCAATCAGAGAGCTGTATTAGCATCTTAAAACCTAAGACGGTCTTAAAATAAAAACGGACTATGAATATCGGTCTTGGTTCTTTATTATCTTCTTGCTCGTAGATATTTTATCTCTTTTTCTCATCGGTCACATTTTTTTTTCCGTCTTCGTTTAAACACTATCGGCACGACGTGCTTAGCGATGCGCCGTGCATCGTCGGCATGAAAATCGCCGATGGAGGCAACGGTTGGAAGATTAGATTCGCCGCGGTATAATTTCGTATGCGCGCGCCTCAACGTGATGCACGGTATCATCTTCTCCTTCTACTTTTCTTCCTTTCTCTCTTCCTCTATTACGTGCATCTTTCAGGCGGCTCTGGTGCCGGTGCGCGAATAAAGGTAGCATCGTTTTCGCCGGGCGGCGGTTTCACGCGATATACGCTTCGGCCGAGAACGGCGGCGGCGGCGGCGGCGATGGCGAGCGAAACGAGTCCGAGTTCATTCGCGTACGGGTTACAGCGGGGACCAAAGAGGTACGGATGCTGACGCGACGTTGGGTTGGAGCACCGAAGAAGAGAAGAGCGGAAGGGGGAGATAGAGAGAGAAACGTGGGGAACGGCAGCGGGGAACGGAGGGAAGCAGCCGGGACGGACAGGCGCCTACGGCGCGGATCCAAGTGGCGCCAGCACTAACGTAAGCGTTAGCGCCGGTCGCACGCGCGTCCGGACCCGGCCGATATCATCCAGGAAGTTGCAGGCCGCACCTGTCCCGTCATACCTCTCCTCCTTTACCCGCCTCGCCCCCGTCGCCCGTCGCCCGTCGCCCGTCGCTTTTACTGGCAGCACGTTCTCGCGCCCGCCGAGACAACGTCGACGCAGGTGTTCCGTCAGGCGGTTTTCGCGTCGCGTCGAAACGAAGACTTCCGGTGGGGGGGGGGGGCAGCCTCGTATCCCGGCACGAAAAAAAAAGAGGTGCATGATCGAGCACCGTGTATCCGTCCGATTATGGAGAGATTGTTGCGTACTCGCATACGACGATAAAAAAGAATCCCGATAACCATTAAGAATAAAGCATTATTTGTTACTCGTTATAACTAAGACACGGGAAAAGTTTCAATGTTTTGAGAAGATATAAAAAAATATCGTACGTAAAAAGATTAACAAGGTAAAGCTCGTTCTCGGTAAAAGCAATTAAGGATATCGTTTATAGATCATTTTATATATGCACTTAATTGTTATTGTATACATTTTCATGTCGTATTTCTGTCCTTCTATTCCGCGAGACGCGGATTAACTCGAGTTACATATCATCGCAGCGATTTAAACACGTATTTCCTCGTGGCAACCACCGGCAGAAATATCTCGGCGATACGGACAGACGGAGGCGAGCCGGTACCAGTGGGTTTCCACGCCCGTGTACACGCCTGTGTCCCTCGTTTTTATGGAACAATCGTTAATCGTATGCGCGACCAGTTGATCGAATATATTTAAATCCAATGAGGAGTTAAGTAGGAACACGGCGCCAGCGATGCAGACGATTACGTACCCGAGTCCGTCGAGCGTGCAATGCGTCGCGTCGCCCGGAGGTGCCATGCCGGCCGACCGGGTTTTTCCATTTGCAAACGGACGTCGTTAATGCCAGCCGAATTTCCATAACCGGCAAAAAGAGCAGAAGAGAGAGAGGGGGGGAGGGAAGGGAAGGAAAGAGAGAGAGAGAGAGAGAGAGTTCATGTGCTGTCTGACTGACAGGTGCACAAAACGTTGTTAGCAGCGAGCGTGAACAATGGGGCGCCGTCTTGGTCGACTGCTTTTTGTTCTCCTTTGTAAATCTGCCGTCAATTACAATGGGCATTCATTCCTTCTTTTTTGTTTCTCACTTGCAAATATAACGCAAATGAGCTATTCGATACTGCTGATAAGACTGATTACCACTCGCGCAAGAATGCTGAATTATAACTTTAATCGATTAGAGCCACGCGCGTTTTCTTTATACGGAATAATATGTTTTTATATTTTATAAAAACCGTTTATCTCGCCCATTTAAACATTTCTGTAAATATAAAATAATATGTTATTAAGTTGTAAACGTCTATCTAAACTTTCCGTGATGTTCCTCGTCCGTTTTCGGATAATGAATGAATAATAAATATAAATACAAATTGAATGAAAGCTACTTTTTTGATATTTATCGAGAAATGAATAAACACTTTCTAAAACTTTTAAAGTGAACTTTTAAAGTGAACTCTGAAGAGTGAAATCTTATTCCCAGAGATTGAAAATTGAGTATTCTTCGAAATTGACTCAATTTTCGATCTTTAAAATGAAATTTGATTCCAAAGAATTTAAAAAGTTTCATTCGATTTGAATGAATATTTTTGTGAATATGATTATGAATATTTTTGATTCATCCTTTATTTGCATCCTTTATCTATAATTTGCAAGCGTAGAATAATTTCAAATCTGTAAAAACAATAAATTTTGACAGAGGAATAACATTCAGGTTTTATAAGTTTTTTTTTTAATAGGATTCATACTTTCTTGTTGCATTCAATTTCTTAATTAAAATTATGTTCAAGAAAATATACATTTATGAAGAAATATAAAAACAATAACATACGCGATAATAGAACCATCATTATCACACTTGTATTTTTTTCCACATCCAACTAAAGATTACAGATTTTATAAAAACAAGATTTAACAATGTATTATTATCTAATCACTTAGAATTATCAAAGTGTTGATCATAGTTAAGGGACAATGGTTAGGTTAGGTTTTTTAATGGAGTTTTCTTTTTTATATTTTGTTTGAATGTTTAAATGAATATATATGTGTGTGTGTGTGTGTGTGTATGTACTCGTAAAATAATCATAATATTTTCATGAATGAAAGTTTTTGAAAATTTTTGAATGAATATATTTTTTTAACGTAAAAATTTCGAGTTTTATATATATATATATATATAGAGCTTAATTAGAAATTTTTATTTCATCAAACACACTAACAGAAACACTCGTTCGCGCGACGCACAATGATAAACAGCTAGAAGCCTCGAATGATTGGTCATCCCCGACATACGTTCCAACACGTCGGTCCATCGGGGAGGTTACTGAAAAAGATTCCGCGCCGGCCCCAAGAATAGCCCGAAACGTCTTCGCGCTTCGCGGAAGATGAATTATAGCGGAATCGTGAGCAGGTCCGCTCATCTTGTCGCCGCTTCGAAGAACGACGACGATCGCTCTCCCGCGGAATTTGGAGCGTTGACATCGGCGCCTCCACGGAGTAGAGTTAAACACTTGAGTCCGACATGCCGGGCCAAAAAAATTACGCCGCATTCGGTCAAGTAAAATTAACGTAAAAAACGTCAGGTCATCCTGACAGCAAAGAAGCACGAAACGCAAAGACAACGAATGAAAGATAACGGTGAAATCGTCACTCGTTCTTCTTTCCATTGAAATTAAAACATTATATTGTAGATCACATATGTACATTACAATAGCAAAGAAATTAAAAGTAAAGTGACCTCTAGACAGTTATATATATTTTGGACAATATTATTGATGTTTATAATAGAATAATTGTAAAATTCAATATTGTTACCAAAAAAATGTAACAATATTATCGTTACAGTTATAAAAAAAAAGAATGCCGTTCCAGTGTCTGTAACAGTAACGGCGTTACAAATAACGAGTTACTTCCAATTCCTGTGGGAAGCTTCTATACTTCTCGCTCTGTACTCGCCTTTCATACTCGTATTCGTAATCATTAAGGCGCAAAAATGCGACGACTAAAAATGTTTTTCCATGCAAGAGAGGCCGCTCCCTCGTTGCGAGCGGCGTGACAACGTCAGCGCGTCGTCAATCATACTCCTCTGTCTCTCGGCGCGAGCGGCGGCGCCGAGTATTCTCGGAAAGTCTCTAGGAGAATTCACTTGACGCGTTTTTCTCACTTTTCGCGTGATCTTTCTATTAGTCTCGACGTCGCGTAAATTCAAATTAGCTATTCATTACGGCGACCTGAGATGTCGCGGCGTGAGCTTCACGGCTACTCGTCGCAAATGTTTATCCTATCTAGCGCGTCGTTATTTTTTTCAAGTTCGCGAGGCGCAATTAATGCATGTCGCGATTAACCGACGCGATACGCAGAATTTCAAGTGTCTAGTCGCACTCGGGCGGTTAACGAGTAACGAGTGTGCGCGTGTGTTAATCTTGCGCGAAGTGGAAAAGCACGTCGTTTACCAACGATAATTGACGGAAGGCAGTTTACCGGACGTTCATTAATAATCCTCTTCGACGCAGCCGTGCAACGACAAGTACACGAGCATTGCGAGCGAGAACTTCGTCGAAACGAAAGGTGACATGGCAACCTTTCGGGAGGAGAGGACGGTTCTTGTCTTATTCTATTTACGCGAGCCGGACATTCCTATCATGCTGCATTGTTTTAACAGGCGCCGGTGCTTATACGCCGACGTCTCCAAGCGATTCATGTGTAGCGACGTACATTTTAAGAACATTCTACGCAACTTTACGTTAATAATATTCAATCGGTAGACATATTTAAACAATTATAATTAATTCTTTGAGAACACAGAGAGTAATCTTTAAAGACACTGTCAATACTTTCATTGTAATTTCTGGTAAATTTACATTTGTAAAAAATAAATAAAATACAATCCGGTAAGATGGTAAAAATTCGTTATTAAAGTTTTGACAAGTAGATATACTAGAATTTTTTCAATTTTTTATATAATCCAATTTTTATATAATATGATGATTATACACACAATGTTAATTATTGTAAAATTCTTTAATATCATTGGTCTTGCCTTTAGTTCTTCACCGGATCTAAATGTATAAATCAACTGCGTTTTTCTGAACGCAGTTGATTAAATAGTCATAAAACTATCTGATGTTTGTTCAAATATCGAAATAATATCTCAAGCTTAATAATAATACGGTTATTTAGGAGTTTTACATTTCGCAGATTTACATTTCGAAAGCTAATTCTTTCATTCAAGTGAAATATTTCGACGAGACATATTACATCAACGTTTCGTCTGATGCATAGCACAACGGTCGTCCATCCGGCGGTGCCATCGGTGCGATATGTCAAGAATGGCGCCATGTCCCGCGGAGTGGCGAGCATGCAAGTAATTTTCGCGTTTGGAAATAGAACGAAATAAAAGTACGATTTCGCGCGATCCTAGGTCCGCTGCTTTGCGTCCAGGCTTAAATCTTGCAGTGGCTCGCATGATCGTACCGTTGGATAATATTGTAATTATAACGACAACGAGTATATCCTAAGTTAAATTAATTTGCGCATATTAAATGATATACAAATATTCATGTTCTTGAAAAGTCATGACACTTGATCTTTCGTACGCAAATTTCGATGCTGCAATTAATTAAAAATCTACTTTTACTTTATAAAAATCAAACTTTTGAAATGTACAATGCGCGTGCACAAGATGATCATTCAAAATTACGACATCTGCTAGAAGAAGGTCTTCATTTATTTTCCTTATTTCCGCAAAATCTATTTGCCAGAGTAAATACAGAATTACTGAAGAGACGCCTTGTATTCTCGAGTCGGAATAATTCGTGCATCTCGTTATGGATATATGAACACTCTTCACCCTGTCGTCCTCTTTCTCCTTCTCCTCTCTTGTTCCCTGTTTCTTTCTTATCGTTCGAGCTAAACGAATACTTTTTGTTCCCAACATCCGTATACCTTGGGCTATAAGGGCCGCCTTGATCGACATTTAATTGGGCCGAGACATCCAGGCACCGAGAAACGCAGACGGCCCTGAAGAGTTTACTAAAAGAGCTTTACCAGCCGGAAGGGAGAGCGAGGGGAATTTACTCTCCGGGCGAGGAACGAGAGCACAAGAGATGTGGTACGAAGGAAGAGGAAGGTAAAGATGGAAAGAGATGAAAGACAGAGAAGGAGAGAGAGATTGCGTTCGTGAGGAGGCCAGGCGTCTGATTACTAGCCAACACACGCAGGACGCCAGACATACATAACTAAATAACTTCCTAAATTCTATATCATTTTGGAGCAGACTCCGACGGGTGAAATAACGTGTCTAGACCCACGTCGCGACTCGTTGCGAAAGAGAGATAGAGAGGGTGAGCAGCGACAGGTTCACGTCGGAGTCTGGCAAATGTGATTTCTGTCACTGCTCGCCACGATTCGTTCCGTCCTAGTCGATTAAAGGTAAAAAGAAAATATATGATTATACGTACATACATATGTACATATATTATCGTGTTGTTACAACGATATAACTCGAGAAACAAAATTGTTCAGAAAATTAATTTCAATATTCTAAGTATTAATTGATTTCAATATTCTGAGTATTAATTAATTTCAATATTCTATAATATAAGTATTAAAATTAATTTTGAAACGCAATTTAATGTGGCAAAATGTTCTTTTAAACTGTTCTTTACGCTTTTTTTCTTTATGTTACCATTCTTTTTCTGAAAGCAATTAAAATAATGAATTTTTAATTATGTCATTGTTATAGCAAGTGAACGATATATTTTCTTTTTATATCTGTTTATATTTTTATTCTTTATACACTATACTTTATTCTATATACACACTTTCCTTTCATACATATGTCCTCTAATTTTTAATTTATCAATCCCACAAAATGCCGCATTATTATTTGTTTGTTTATCTGAAATAATCTGTTCTACGAACCATTTCATGCTATCTATCTTCTGTCGCATTCATTACCAACGTTTTAAGGAAATTTATCGAATCATAGTTTCTAGTTAATTTTTTGTGACTCGCGAGATCTCGTGTAAAGTGCAAATTATGGCGACGAGAATATCTAATCTCATGTTTTTAAGGTAGCCGACATATCAAATTGGAACGCCATAAATGGCTTCGTTACTTTTACTTTTATTATGTGATTTATAAATCGTGTGACTTCCGTTGAATTGCAGACCTTCAATCGGTCGTATATATATATATATA
>NW_011627322.1:77426-95455 GCF_000204515.1 Acromyrmex echinatior | reverse complement strand
TATATATATATATGTTTGGCAGGAACACTTTATGTTCACTCAAGAATTCCAATTTTAATACAGGTTTGACACAATCTCATTTCTCTAAACGTCGCTACCGGGCAGCTTCGAAATATGGACATCGAAATATCGAAAGAAACATAATGACACTTCGAGAAGGAGCCCGACGTGTCACGCTACGTTACGACGGGGGCGTTTTGATCATTAGAAAAACGAAATTACAGGCTCCCGTAACCATAAAACCGTCGCCGAGACGAAGGCTATACGCGACCTATTACAAAATTACGTTCACGGGATCGTGCGAAGCGAGTTTCTAAAATTAGAAAATTTATGAGCGACGATCCTTTCGGTTCTACGTGAACCGAATGGTATGCCATTCGCGATCCTTTTTTAGCATTTCGACCTGCAACTATTCGGCCTCGTTCTCGTATTGGTTGGCACAGCAATCCCAATTAAATATGTCGCGATATTTTTCTCTTGGTAACGTACATAAATTGCAAGATTTGTATATACACGCGCTATTAAGTGACTGATTAGACAACGATACCGATGTAACGATAAAAATATAGTGCGATCTTTCCATCTATCTTTGCGGCCAAAATTTTTCCCAGGTCCATCTTGATCCATTTCGATTGCAGACGTAAGTCTTTTACTTCCGAAAGTTAAGTCTTAAACAGGTTTCGTTGGCAGTGAAAAGTAATTATTTGTTACAACAACGACATTCTCAAATTAATATTATGTAGTTGATTGCAGAAAAAAATGGAAAGAAAGAAAAAAGAGAAAAAGATATTTTAAAAGAATATACTTTTATTCCTCTAGTTATTATGTCAGAATTGTATTTTAAGATTAATATTTCAAAATTTTTATGTTTCAAAACATTCAGATTTATTTTCTGAAAACTTTCAAAGTTGTGTCATTGTTGTAGCAAATGAATGATAGTAAATACATGGGTAATAAAACGAAATATATAATAAATTTGTGTTGCAGATTAAGCTTCTATATTAATGAACGCGGTCAATGTGATCTACAAAATTTGGTAAGTACGTAAGTTGTCATTTATTATAAAAAAAATTTTTTTTTCCTTCTAATAGTTATAACTTCAACATAATTTATTCTCTATCTTTTGCTAAATCCTAAAACTAGAAAAAGATATTAAAAGTAAGTTAAACTGTATCAAGTAAGTTAAACCGATTTTATTTTAAAGTTAATCTACATTGGTAAAAATGGACATAAAAGAAAAGTATAACTGTCACTTTTATTACTTCGGAAGACGGGAAACTTCCGCTATTATTTATATATTTCGTTTCCGCGATTACTTTTACGTTGCGAGAGATGCTTTGCGTCGCATGGCAGCTTGAAAAACAGCGCGCAACGACGCGCGTTCTCCAAAAATTCGTAGCCGGCGCGTCGCGACGCGCCGCGCCGCGGCGTCTCCCAGTCGTTTCCTTTGTCATTCGATATAGCGCGGTGTTTCTTTGTGTTCGCCGGTGAGTGGGGCATCTCCTTCGCGTGCGATATCGTGACTGAAATTCGTCCTGGAATGTTGACCCCGGAGGTGGAACGCAGCGCGGCGACTGGCGCTGACAAGACGCCGACGTTGCGCGGAGACGCCGGCGTCAGTCTACTCTTCGGCGACGACGGCGACCGGTGGCCTTACATTTTCGCTTTACGTCGCCTCGTACACGGAAAGGACGGAAGTATTTTTCACTCAAGTATTATCCGTCTACCAATTTGAGAGTTCTACATAATCATTTTGGACTACCGAAATAATTATATAGGACGTTCAAATTGGTTGGTACAATATCACAATTTTTTGCAACATTTTTCAACATCAAGGAGATCTCGAAGTCGTCTGTTTTATTGACTCAACAGGACTTCCATACATACGATTTACATGTCATTGACACATTTTTATATATTAATGTTGCACGCATACAAAGTTTCTAAATTTTCTAAGTAACTAATCTTTTATATTATCCAAACCTAATTCTAAGAACTCAACATTTGTTTACGTGATATCTAGTAGAAATCAAGTCTGTTTTTACAAGTGCTTTATAACACTTGTATATAAAGCAAATATTATTACGAGTCGATGCCAGAGTAACGAAACTATAAATTTCCAACTTTTTTTCGGTATAAAGTCAATCGATTTTAAGTACACTATCGTTTATGCTTTAATTGTGGAAAAGAATTTTTTAATCTTAGTGTGTAGGCAGTTAAAAAAAATCTGTAATGTAAACAATCGTATTCGATCAATAAAAATATACGACTTTAGGATCCCCTTAAGATTCCTACGTAACTATTTTGATGGTCTAATAAAATTATCTTCGAATCTGTATCTACCTAAATTTTTAGAACTTCAGCAAAAATTTTTAAAACTTCGTTCTTTCCTTCCCCGTTTACCCACGATCGCCTAATTCTGCTCGCCCTCTTACGTGTAGAAAAGCTTCGACTGTTTTCGTTGAAACGTAAACACGTAAATAAATCGCGACGTAATTCCTAAGCGGCTACATTTAGTTTACGCAAAACTATGTAAATAAATAGAGCCGTAAAATTATTTAGCATATTTGAAGACAATTTCAAATCCAGACGTGATTCGCGCGAGGTGATTCATGTATTTGCATAACGCCGTAAAAGTTCCAATTCGAATTTAAGTGGAAAGAGGTTGGCGGCGGCGCTTCGGCTTCGCCGAGATTCGCGTGGCCTACGTGCCTCGATTCCGCGAGGCGCCGTCGCGCCGTCGCGCCGAAGCGAGCGAGAGAGACGCCAGAGTCCTCAGCGCCGCTACTCGGGTGACCGTAGCGCTAGTAGCGCTACCGCAGACGCCATGTTTGACGGTCTCTCTTTCGCTCTTGTGTGTTTAGTACGCTACGGTCGGTGTATCGGCGCGCCGTCGGGAGAGGATAGGACAGGACGGACGGAACGGACGGTGCCGGGACGAGCCGAGCCGTCGAAGCGGTGAGACGCGGAGAAGGGGAAGGATCGGTCGAGTAGCGGAGTAGAGACGTGTGGAAGAGGGGCGACGACGGCCGGTGGCGGTGGAGATCGGTGCGCGCGTTCATGACGGAGAACCTCGTGCGTGCCTGCCAGTCGCGTTGCCGAGCTTAGCCGAGCCGGAGTCCGGAACGATTGCGTGCGCCGCGGTCGGTCGTGTGCAACAGTTCGTCCCGTTCGCCAACGTTGAAACGATTCGTCGCGCGAGCGATCGAAAAAGAAGGAGCAAGAGGACGGTGGACGAAAAGTCAAATTGTGGAAAGGAGCCAAACTCGGTAACATCGCTGATCATCGGAGAAGCGCCGTTCTCTCTGTGGCGCCATACATACGACCTCTCTCGCCCTCTCCATCGAGTTTACACTTTACACGTCCAGATCCCGTCTCGTCGTGTGCGCCGGTTTCTCCAACCGCCCCCCTTCTCTCTGGAGGGTCTTTCTTTCCTTCCTCCCCTTCCCTCCCCTCACCCCCTTTCCTCCCCTTCGTCGTTCGCGCTCGCTCTCTCGTACTTTAAACCGCGAGTGTTGCCCGCGCTGTATCCCGCGGGAGCCAGCGATTTCAAGAATGTGACAGTGCGTGTCCTCACGGTTGGACGGTTGGACGGAAGTGGTGCATCGAGCGAGGAGCAGGGGACAGTGACGGTGGAGCAGCGGCGATGATGGATGTCGGGAACCGTCGTCGCGGCGTCGTGTCACGGTGAAAGAGCACAGCGACCCGTGGAAACGAAGAGATAGAAGAAGAAGAAGGGAGAAGAAAGACGGACGATGCGAGCGGAAAATGTCACTCGGTGATACGCGCGCACGGATGACGGGGAGTGATCGACGGAGCGACGGTCACGATCGTCGCTACGTGGTGCCGCCGACGCGGTGGTGCCGGCATTGGCGACGGCACGGGCGCCGGGTCACCGGGAACGACGTTATCGCGTCTCTCCGCAGCCGCGGGCATCATCGAAATCGGACTCCTTCTGCCGCTCGACGACTACGTCGTTGTCGTTGTCGTCGCGCTACTTATTGTCGCTGCGTCAACAGCTGGCGAGAATCGCGGCGAGCACCTCCTGAAGAGGGATTTTTTTTCGCGACGCGACGTCGCGCCGGGATATACTATATACACCATCTCTCGTAAAGTGCATACGTATATCGTACACTTATACACACACACACACACAAACGTACACGCCCGCCGGGTCGCGAGGTTAAGGCACCGCGTCGCCCTCGATACGCGACGGCCGAGGAAAGTAAAGGCCGGGTGTCGTGCGTGCGCCGACCGATTCGTTTCGTGCTCACCCTCTCTCGTCCCCATCCCCCACCTCTCTTCTCACCGCATCGCCTTTCCCCTCCCCTCCCTCTCCCTTCACGCCTGGTCTCTTCTTTCTCCTCTCTCTTTCTGTCATATATGTGACGAATAAGAAGCGTGTACGACCATCTATCAGTAGCAGCGCGCTCGTTCGTCGGTGGTAAAGCTTCGCCGGTGACGGTGACGGTATTGTGTGCATGCGTGCGTACACGCGTACGTGCGTGCCGCGTGGTGCGTCTTATAAAACGTCGTCGGACGACGACGTCCACTGGTGTCCGCGATGCCGACAGTGCCTCGCGTACACGGCTGTCGTACAGATTGCCCGCGAGGATACCACGAGATGTCCGTTGACGATCTGATCGAGGACACGTGAGCTGAAAAGTGTCGAGCTACGAGAGAAGAGAACGAGAGGTAAATGAGAGTTCAAGGTCAGCCGGCACTGCTGTTGGACCCGAACTCGTTTACACGGCCAAAAAAACTTATCCGGAGGAGAAGGCGGACCGTTCCTCGCCGTCGCTCGTTGGAAGTCGGAAATATCACCGGCGGAGAAACGCACACTTGGTCGCCAGCCGGTCGGAGAGAGGACAGAAGAGAGAGAGAGAAAGATAGAGAAGAATCGGAGCTCCGCCGTTGTGGACTGTCACACTATTTCGGGACCGTGATCCAAAGTGCGCGTGGGCACAAATAAGTATACACGCGAGCGTCGCCACTGTGTTGTGTATGTGTGTGTATGTGAGAGAGTGAGGGCTCCATCGTCTGTGATTTTTTCGTGTGCGTCGGAGAGGTGTTTTCCGTTGACAGTGCGTATTTGATGCTCGCTGAAGGGAAGAAAGGAGAAGAAGAAGAAGAAGAAGAAGAAAAAAAAGAGGAGGAAGGAGACCTCGCGGAGAAGGGTGCTCGAAGAGGAAGGTCGCGGCAGCTTGCCTGCTTGCTTGCGACCGACCGCGTGCAAGAGTGCGCGTGTGTGAGTGCGAGGGTGTTATCCAGTCCCCTCCCCCCGGTCGTTGGGGGGTCTCCTATTGTTTTCCTACGGCGGCTACGTTGAAAAGGACTGGCCACCAAATGCGCGTACCGCAAATCCTGTTTCATGTTGATGTTCTGGAGCAAACGGACGGTGCTCACTAGACGTCTGCTAAAGGCCAAGGTCCGTGGGGAGCATGAAACCGAGTGTGAAGCTCAAGAGGATTCATCGTCACGTACGTTTCATCGCACGAGCAGCAGCAACGCGAGCGGCGCCGCCGCCGGCTACGACAACACGGGCAGTAACAACAACAAAGCGACAACGACGGGCCGACAAGTGAGCAGGGTTACGGCGCGAGGACCAACGTTGTCAGGGAGCGGCGCGGGGGCAGGAGGAGGAGGAGGAGGAGGAGGAGGAGGTGGTGGTAGTAGTGGTGGTGGTGGTGGTGGTGGAGCGGTGGTCTACGGGGGACCAGGATGACGATGAAGAGCAACAGCAGCAGCAGCAACAACAGCTGCAACAGCAGCAGGATCCCGGTCGGTTGCTGAGGTGTAAGGAACTCCTCAAGTCGCTCAAGGAGAATCAACTGGAGATGCTGCTCACCGCCGTCGAGAGCTACGGCGCCGACCTAAGCTCTTGCGTTCTCGTGCCGCGTCAGGTCGAGGATTATCCGTACGATCAGCAGCACGAACAGCAACAATATCACGGCAGCAGGCCGCATCGTCATCATACCCGTCATTTTCATCAGCGCCGTTATCGTCAGTATCGGCATCACCGCTCCAGCAGGCATCATCGCTCGTCCTCCGTCGAGGACGATCAGGAGAGTTGCTGCTCCGCGTCGGAGGATTCCTCCTCTGCGTCGCCGATGAGATCGGCGAGAAACGGTAGCAGTGCCGTCGTGCCGATGAGAGGATCAGCGGTCGAGAGAAGCACCGGCGCTCCGTACGACCCGCACCTCCTTTGTTGCCAGATCTGGCGGTGGCCGGATCTCGAGCACTCCTCGGAGCTTAAGAGACTACCTATATGTCATTCCGCTAAAGATCCCGTATACATATGCTGCAACCCTTATCACTGGAGCCGACTCTGCAGACCCGGTAAGCGAAACGTCCTTGCTTTCTTTCTTCTCTTGTACACGGAGAAACGGAGAAACATTCGGAGTAAATTAATATACTTTAAAATTCTAGTAAATTTTGAAACGAAATTAGCAGATCCGTATAAAAAGATATAATAAACTTAACCGACTAGAATTTCCGAAATGTACGAATTACGTAATTAATAATTTAATATATATTTCAACGTTATATATGCTAAAATTTTTACGGTATTAAAATAATTTTTGATTGATTTAGTTAAAATTGATGTAGAGAAAGATATTATTTAAAATAAGTATGAAATAACGTATTGTTAAATTTTAATTATTATATTGAAATTATTATACTAAAATCATTTGATAATTGAATGTGAAACTACATTTGTGGAAAATAAGTAAAAAACGAGTTACATTAGCATACACGTCATTTTCGGGGACTTTTCGCACAATATCGTTTAACGTTTATCGAACACGTCTAGTCGGCGCCATCGGTGTCTAAATGACGGAATAATTTGACGTCGTAACTGGCTACATTATAAGGCCACAAACTGAGCGCTAATCGTCACCTGTTCGATGCTAACAAGCTTAAAGGCTCAGGCTAGTGTAAAACAGAATTTATTAACGGTAGGCCGATGTCTATCTGCTTACATTCAAAATATAGACAAATATAGGCAATACGTACAAGAGAAAGGATCGTAGTACTAATAGTTTTCCATCGCCGAGAAAGCCGAACAGGTGAATGAGAAATAGAAACACCTGTTACTTCCATAACAGATAAAAAATGTCGTCGTAAAATCACAAGATAAAATTCTGCAAGATTGGCGCTCATCGATATCAATAGATTTTTACAATATAAAATATTAACAACATAATAGTTGTATACGCATAAAGTGACGCTTAATAATGGGTGAAACTTAATATCAACTTTCGTATTATTAAAAGTAAATTATGGTATTGTCATAAATTTTTGATTAAAAAAAATAATTTAAACAATAAGAATCTTATTAAAAATAATTTAGTTAAAATTAAAAAATAATTTAGTTTGAAATATAAATATCGAAATATATATACAAAAAAAAACGATTTTGCTGAAATATTAGTAAACAAATATATAAATATTAGAAAATATTTAGAAATTTAATTATAAAATACAGATCTGAAAATAATTATTAAAATAATTATTTTCTAGACTCACGCATAATGTAATATGATAAAAAAAAAATTAATGTTGGAAATATTTTAATATTTTAGCAATTAATCATCTAATTACTGATAGTTTAACAAATTATTTTTAGATCTGTGTATCCAGTTAAATTTTTAAACGCTTTAGTAAAACTGTATATTCTTTTCGGGTACTCTTTGAAAAAAAATTCATTCTTCTATTCAAATGCTAACGGTGTTGACAGGTAGACATTTAAATCTGATAGACGTCAATCTTTTCTTTTTTCGAGTGCGCTTTTGTCGCTTAGAGTTTATGCTAGGTTAACCTTATAACATAACGTTCTAACAGTTATAAATGGTCAAACCAAGAGATTATTTTGCCTATTTTAGTTTTCCCACAAATCTAAATTTGTCATGCCTGGCAAGAGTTTTTTCTGTAAAATACAAAGAAACGAGACGGATGTGCTCAAAAGGAATTCATTCATCAATACTTGACGGTGGGAAAGCGAGAACCAACAATGAGTCATCGGTAAACTGTACAAGCTTGTGTATTCCTGAGGAAACTTAACGAAGAAAATATCGCGAATATAATTACCATTTAAGAAAATATTTCAATGAGGTTCGAGTAATTATCGTTTTTTGTTATCTTTTGTTGTTTCATAATATAATGATACTATATTTTACATATTTAATTTAAACGTCGGCTTTTGAAATTCTTCAAAGACACCTTTTTGGAATGATGTCTTTATAAATAGATAATAACTCCTAATTTGACACACGTCTTCACTATTTATGTCGATATTCGTCACGTTTAAAGAAATTGTAGAATTTAGAAACCTTATGACTCGTCGTTATCTCGGGTCCGTCGCCTGCCTTGTTCAGTGACGTGACTTTGTCCGCAAAAAAGCGTCGCGTCCTATAAAGCGGGCGGGAACGAGAGAGGAAGCGAACGAGCAGGCGCCAGCAAAATGCGCCTTTACGTAACCCCGACGATCGTTTAACCCGTCGCCATCGCCGCCATCAAGCCGAACGAATTCGATCGTGCGAACCGCGGCGATACGGCACTTCAGTAAGTACATCGAGTTTCGATGAAAGAAAATTATATCGAAACGTGTCGATCGGAATAATATAAAATTGAAAAGAAGAATAATTGCTTTCTAGATATTTTAAATATAATGTATACATTTAACATTTAACATTTAATTATATTCTCAAATACTTTTTCGCTACAATTTACAAAATATATTTGAATATTTGCTAATTCTTCGGCAGTCTTAAGTGAAAAATTGAATTCGATTATTTTTCTCACGTTCAACTGTGATTGATCAATTTTTTTAGTTTAAAAGTTTTTAGCTTAAGGTTAGATAATGGCTTTTTATTATAGAAAACTCATTAAATTCTTCGGTAAATATTCGAATATATTTTGTAAATTACAGCAAAAAAAGTACTTAAAAATATACCTTTTAAATTTTGAATATTTTGAAGGAGAAAGCCTACGAAAATCATTGAAGCTCGTTTTGCCGAACGGACAAAAGTTATACAATATCGGAAGTTACGTCCAATACCGCGAAATTATGTTTTTTAGTTTAATTTTAACTCGCGCTTCTTGGACACACCGTACGTGTGCACTCGCACTCGGACATCAGACGGCACGCCCTAGATTATAAATAGAAAACTTTATATAATAAATATTCTATAACAACAAGTTTAATCCGTATAAGATTAACGAGCGTTAATCGGCGGCGGGGACCACGCCTCGAGAACGTATTTATAATATTTCTCATAATCGGATAGGAAGATTCATGTACATATGCCACGTAAGTCGATAAATAAATACCGGCTAATTACGTCATTGAGCCACGATGCTCCCTTCTATCATGAACTGCGTTCAGTAGACTCAACAGTTGAGTGAGCATTCACTGTTATTGATGTATTCTTATAGATTAATGTATTCTAAACGTCCGATTGGATAATCTAGAAGAATACACTGATATCAATTACAATTACTGTTGAGTCTGCTGAACGCATGGATGTCATGGATTATCACCTCTCACATTGTATGATTAGTATCTAGAATGCAGAGTCAGGATATCTCAACTAAAGTCCCTTAAAATGACGTACAAAATGTGTACGGAAAGAACAAATTTTGCTGAAAGATCTAAAATTTTGCTACATATAGATTTGAAAATAATTTTGTTGGACATTACTCCAGGGACACTTACGTTCATTTCTATCAATGTAGATTGATTTCAATCTTACAAGTTTAACTACCTTTTTATCTTTTTCTCGTTCTAAGAATTAGAAAAAAGATAAAGAATTTCCATCTTGGTTTTTCTTGCCTTACTTTTTATCTTGTTCTAGTTCTAAGAATTAGAAAAAAAAGAATAAATTAACCTGATCTACATTGATAGAAATGAGTATAAATCATGATAAATCAAATGAGCGAGTGCTCGATCAAAAATCCCGCAGTCATCGGCTGCGACCGTGTCGCTCGCCTCGGCAAAGCTAATAAAATTGGCGAGCGAGTACCTATCGACATTCTCTAATCGTTGGAAAGATTAAAGACGGAAATATATATTCCGTACGAGATTGCTGAGAAAAGTGCGGTTTTTTTCTACGGTGACTATTCACGCGAGTGCCCACCGGCGCCGGTGGCCTAATCATGACGACGATTCGTTACAGTCGAGCGCGCCACAAGCACGTTTTATCGATAATATCGAGCGTTTATAGCTGGAAAATCGTATCGAATAGGCGCGACCGATCCGCCGGCGACACCTCCGCAGAAAAAGATCGCGAAGGTGCGCGAGATAAAATCGCGGCCGTGTTTCGTAATTAATGGCGCGCGACACCGAAGAAAATAAACGAATCCTTCGAATTCCATGCTGAGGTTTCCACGGCTAATAATAGCGCGCAATCTCGCGCCGCACATGTACGCTCGAGGAAGCCGACACATTTGGGGAAAGAGAGGCGAGAGAAAGCGAATGAAAGAGAAGCGGGCGGGTAATGACGAAATAGTCGTCGCGTCAGTTCCGCGGAGACACCCCGCTTCGGAAAGACAGATCGGATTCTCGGCGCTGCGCGGGAGAAGGACGGGAAAAAAGACTTGAGAAGAGCGCGACGCGCACGTTGCAGAGACAGAAAAGGGAAGAAATTGAGCGAATGTAGGTAGGACCTGCGTATTACACGGATGAGAATTAAAGAGCGAGAGAACGGCACTTATCGATGGCTACACAATCAAAGTTATTACCAGAAGGAAATGAATCTAAAAATAAAACACATACACATATATATATATGGGCGAATCAGTCGCGCGCCTGGTGGAAAGACGGTGACGCGAGAAAGTGGGAAGGGTTGGGCAGCGGTGAGAGGGAAGCGAAAAGAGAGAGAGAGAGAGAGAGAGAGAGAGAGAAGACGCGACGGGATGGACGGACAAACCGACGAGGAAAGAGAATGCGAGAGAGACGGGGGAAGGAACGGATGGCAGACTGTAAGGACGGGGCGCCGCCGTCGAGCATGTGCGGTTGAGGATGGGCAAACGACGACGAGGGGGGCACCGTCCGTCGCGGCGCGTCGGCGGGGGAATCGGAAGGGGCACGAGGTGGGACGCGACGGCCGCGACGGCCGCGAAGAGAGAGGGGACCGTAGCCCGGCGCCGCTGCGTGTCATTGCTGGCGCCAGCTAATTGTCGAGGCCAGCCGGCATTAGCCGAGGAGCTGACCGAACTGAGTCGAACTCCACGAAAGCAGGCAGGCAAGCAGGCAAGCGAGCAGGCAAACGACGAGTATCCCAAGCTCCGACCCGACCCGACTTGGGTCGCGTTGTGCGGTCGACTCGCCGCGCCGCGCCATGCCGGTTGAACAATCACGCCGACTGATTCTTCCCCTAATTCGTCTCGGACTTGTTATACTGACTATTTGTGTAAAAATCCTGGTAATAGATCTCCCATGCTGCTTCGAGCCGAAATTAATCATTTCGCCTTTGGCTTCTGTTAACGTTGGAATTGGAAAATGAGATGTTATTTGTGAATTCTCGTATAAAAATATCATTTTCAAGCATTTAATTTTCCTCGTTTTGGTGACAATGATTAGAACTCGATTTTTATGTATAATCGTTTTAATATTAGAGTGTATGCTAATTTATTATCATTATGTACATTTTCTGAGACAAATATGTAGTATAAATACATTTGCTTGCAGTACTGACCTTCGATCGTTGAAATTTTTGAGAATCATCGGAATTGGGGACAGCGAAGGCGTCGGGAATCTTGGCTGGTACCGATGTTTATTATATTCTCAATCTCTGGGACGCGCGTGTTAGTGATTTCGACGGATCGGGAATAGGTTTCCTAAGAATTCGAGTTCTCTCTCTCGCTGCGCATCGCGGAGAATTCCAAAGGCACTTTAGACTCCGTTGTTCAAAACAAAGACTGACCACGCACTGAAATAATGTTCCGCTCGGGTCTCCACGTGTTGGCATTCGCGAACATTACCGTGTCCATAACCGTATATAAAATTCTACAGAGTGTCTTGTAAAAAAATACTTATCATTCAAGAAATAGTCAAAACTATGGAATTTTAATGTTAGGGTGCTAACTTTGAACAAGTCAAGAAATTGCATCGTATTACATATGCAAAAAATATCTTTTTTATTGATTTTATATATTTTTATATACATAAAATATTTAGAAACAAAATTTACTAAATCTTAATATATAATATATTTTTTAATAGAATCGAGTAAACATTTACTTACATTGCAATAAATAAATATTTACTCCATAAACAAAATAAATAATTAAATCGAATTAATGGTTCTTGTACCAAACAAATATATATTTACATTTAGTAAATACTTTCAACTATTCACCTAGAATTGAGTATACTTTTTTCATTGTACACGTTTATTTTAGTATACCGTGACGCATGCGTTATTTACCCCGCATCGCTCGAAATAACGCGCGTATTCAATATGCAATGACGCGTGTACGGCGACCGGCGATCGCCTATTTTTCCCGTCGGCTCAATTTACGTGCAACCTCGCTGGCTCGCAAACAGACACCGGACGTGACCATTGTTAACGCGATCCCGTCGATAGCGTACGTTAATTTCGCATCAAATCGCGGAATTTTATCGCGCATAAATCGCTCCCATGGCGCCTTGTTTTCGTAACGAAAGACGACGTACCGTTTGTACCGACGACGCAAACCCGCCGTCTTTATCTGTTTTTTTTTCTGCGTTCGGTGGTCGTTCGTTCACACATTGCCGCGGCAGCCAGTTAATAATTCACGCCAGCGAATCGATTATCATCGGCCAGTCGGCGACGGCAACGGCGACGACGGCAGCGGCGGCGGCTGTGTGTCGTCGTTACGCAAATCGTTGCGGCGCAGGTTTTTATCACCGAGCCGCGCGATTCAGCGCCTAATGTGCGTGACTTTCTCTGCCGCTCCTTCTTCTCCCGCGCGCGCGCGCGCTTCGATATTCATTCATACTCGAAAGCGCGAGAAGACGACTTTCATATTATAGGGTTCCTTGTAAGTGAGTCCCTAGAGAGTCTCGCTATGCAAACAAAATGGCGTACGTAGATGTAAAATGTGTGTGCGTTTGGTGTGAGTGTATACTACACTTTGATTGGTAACGCCATTGTGAATGCATGCCAATCAAAAGGGGTCTAGACGATACCCAGACTCTGAGTGCGATCCACTTCACGCTCTAAATGCTTTTGAAGCATTTTTTGATTGGTCAATTCGCAAAATTCTTTCTTTTGATTGAGCAATGAAGCATTTGCAGCGTTAAATGAATCGCACCTTCTGTCTCTAGGGACTTTAATACCCGCGACTTTTCTACCAATTTAACTTTAATCTCGGTTCTATTTATCTCGGTTCTTTTTCCAATTCTAAGAATAAGGTGATACAATTTCGAACATGATACAATTCTGAATAAAGTAAGATTTTAATCCAAATTCAAGGTTCAAGTTTAGTATCAAAGATTTCTTTGGATTTAATAAATTTTATTAAATGATTATTTAATTTTATTTTATTGTAAAGGGAACCATTTAAACTTCGAACAGGACAAATTTAAACCTCGAAAATTGGATTTGATTCTAATCTTACTTAATAATTAAAATTGTTCAACCATGTTCGAAAAAATTGTACCACTTTATCCTACATCTTTTTTTACTCGATTTCGATCGGGAATTATTTACGAACGGACGACACGTGTAATTTTTTTTCTTTATCCGATAAAAAGATCCAAACATCTTTTTGTATCGTTCGCGTGCAGTATCTTTACCTGGAGATCGATAGATGTGCGATGCGGACGATCGATTCAGTAAATGCAATAAAGTTCATCTCCCGCGGCTGACAATTTGATAAACAGACCTAGAAATAGGCGCGTCTCGGTTGGAGGGAGATGCTCAGCGGCGCGAGTTACGTAACAGCCACGGGAGCGCCGCGCGTTTATTATAAGTGCCTTAATTAGGGGCTGAAATATCGCCGTTTAAATCGCGCTCCCATCTTGTTATTCAAATCGTGCCAACTCTGGCCCGGAGTTTGAAGTGCGTCGATGAGTGACATGCCGCGCCGGCTTTATTAAAGCTCGGCGGCGACGCGGCGGCCGGTCGGCTCTGGAGAGGGATTGAGTCGAGCATGATTAAAAGAGAGAGAGAGAGAGAGAGAAAGAGAAAATGATAAAGAGAGAAACGAGTCCGCGAAGAGGATCCGCGTGTAGGCGCGACAGACGGCCATTACATGTCGACGCCGCGTCACGCTTATTATCTAGGAATTTCGGCGCACTAGTCATTAGTCGACGAATTTGTACTTTCCTCGAAAAGTGGCCTTAAAACCGGATGTTATTTTAGATACGCCGATTCTAAATACAATATCAATATGTGATTGTAATGATTTCGTAATCTATGATTTTAATCGTCGATTATGTAATATTATTATTGTTGTATTTCTCATTGTGTGAATTTTTAATCAGACGATCGATAAAAATGGTTAAAGAAAGTAAACATCTAATTATTTTCATCGAAAAATGTTATATTCTTTTTTTCATGGAATAATTACAATATATATATTTTTTTAAGTATGAAATCAATTTTTCGAATTATACAAAAAAATTTTTTTAATTTGTAAAAATTATTTGAAACCGTTCAATGTTTAAATAAAGCTAATTGATTACTAAGATTCTCGTGACAAGGATTCCTTGAGGATTGCAGTTATGCATTTACACGCGTGGTCTCAGTGGGCTTCGAATGACGCGAAGGCGGTTTCGTTCTCTTAGACACGGAGAGCGTCAGGTTACCTTGACGTTCGAGATATTCGCGCCGCGGTTTGTCCTCTATTACTTTCAGGGCAATACGTAAAAGGACGAAAAATGGCATACCGGTTTTACTTTACGCTAATAATAGAACCTACCATTTTTGGAGTTCTCTAACGGGCGCCTGTCGTTTGTTACAATATTTCGCCATCGATGTCATTAATACGATTTAATCAAAAGTTACCGGAGCCTTGAGTCTGTTTTTCAATGCCCCCATGATTGATGCGAATGTATTAATGCAAATGTATTAACAATAAGTAGCGACTCTGGTCAAAATTAACAGAAATTATCTTATTGATATACTCTCTAAATTTCTTGGAATGAAATCTTTCTCTCTCTGAGAGTGAAAATTTTTTTCAAGAAATGAAATATTTTTATTCTCACAAAATGGTATTTTCATTTTCTTGGAGTGAGATTTAGGGAGATGATGTCACTCGTAACATTTTTCATTGTTTTTTTTTATGTCCAACAAAATAATTCAAAATTTGAAATTTCCCAGGAATTTCAAATGGCTCCCAGTTAGCTCACTGAGGGTTAATATTAATTTTATTATTATTTAATATTAATATTAATTATTTAAACGCCGAATATAATTATTGAAATAACAAGTCACTTAATAATTACACGCTATTAAAAGTATACTATAAATTACAGTTAAAAGTATTAAATAAAATTATTTATATTATTAAAAAGTATTAAAATGAAAAATATTTTACGTTTTACATTAAAATTTATTGAATTTATTAATAACGATACGTGATTTATTGCCTATATATGTCTATTTATCCAGTTCTTAGTCGTATCATGATACATAACGATTATCATTTTCTATTTCAGAGTCGCCACCACCCCCGTATTGCCTTATCGCCGATAGACTGAGACCCGAAGGTGAGTGTTTCATCTTTCATTCCGTAATCAAGAATGTCTCTAGCGAATGTGTGCGAGTGCCAGTATATATATTTGTGTATACGTGCGTTGTCTTCGCGTACCCATACCGGCGATAACTCATGTTTATTGCTTGCAAACGTTTACCGTACAAGCAGCGAGGTTCGTCTCTTCTAGCACGCGTGTCGTGTCTCATGACCTAGCCCAAAGCAAGGTTGGGGATAATCCGGAACGAATGTAAGTGCCAACGTAACGTTCCCGTCTTTCGGAGTATCGCGCTGGTTAATCTCTATGTATATCGAGATTGCGCGAACAATACGTAATAATTAAGAGATTATTCAATTTCTTTTTCAATTAAGAGAAATAAATCTATTTTCAATTAAAGCGGAGCTAAAATACTCAAATATTTCAGAGTAAAGCTAATATATACATAATATGTGTGTGTTATTATTACTATTCTAGTTCTATTCATAATTATGTTTCAAGATCGAAAATAGGATTATTTCTTTTAATTAATCTTTTTTCGTCGGTATATATGATATATTAATAAAGTTTCATCGAGCACGAGAACAATAAAGTCATATAATATATTGATACCTATATTTTTCTTTGTGCCTCGAGAACTCGAATAACGCGAAAAAAAGTACAAATACCAAGAAGATCTATACGATGACAAATACACGACATTCCAATCGTACGACACAGAGGTTCTCACATTTTTCACGCGGCTGCACATCACCGACTGCGGATTCCTGAAATGATAAATAGATCGTCCAGTCGTGAATAAAATCGACGATTTTATTAGATGGAGTTGAGCAAGAACAGACGCGCAGCGTTCGTAGAGGTTGGTTTACGATAGCATTCTAGTTACACACATCAAAGGTTCTCAACCAAGCGTACAGTAATATTATCTCACGGGAATAGAAGACCCTCTTGCAAATTTTTGCAATAAATAAAATACACATTTCATATGCATGCGTGTATAGGATATGTTCATGGCAGTTTCAAATATATACGATATTAGAAATAAAACGGAAGAAATAAAACAAGCTAAATGAAAAATCAAAATAGTATCTATACGCTTCTTATACGCTTATGGTTCTTTATGATCGTAACTACGCGCTGTAAACCGATCTTGTTGATCGCAATGTGCCGATAGATTTCATGATATCGTCGTTTCAGCGGTTGATCAATGTATCCGCTAGCCAGTACTGGTCCATCAGGTGGAGGCTGTGGAATAGTCTCATTTATATGTGAGACATCGATATTACTATTTAGCTGCAAAATACTTTTATTTGCAAGATTGTTAACTTATTCTTTATTTTTTTATAATTTTTTGCAAAAGAATCAAAGTCACATCGTTTACTTTTCGAGATTATATTTTTGATACATTGAGTAAATTCTGACTTATGGAATGCAAAGTACAATATCGCGTACCGTAGAATTAAATAGCTGATAGACATAAAGAATTGCTTCTTAATTCATGGAAGGATTCTGAAACAGTACTTTCTATCAATTATATTTTCTTCTCGCTTCCTCCCACGTTATCGCTCTCCTCATCAGGTTTCGACTATCCCATGTATTTCTCTCTTTTCTCCTTCCGCGGTCGAACCTAAACTGGTTCTCTCGGGATCGATGCGAACGCACGAGTACACAACACAGATCGACCACACCGGTCATCGATAGATTCGAATGCCTTTCGTTTCGCCGAGAAACCTCTCGCGGGATCGCCCGATTACGCGAATACGACAGATCTGTCGAACTCTCTCTGATGTTTTCTTTTTAAAATTAAGCCTCGGGTATGTCGTACGTAATCGTACACGGAAAGAAAAATTTTGTTAAAGTGTATATCAAAATAAGTATAGGAATCTCAAACATGATGTGCAATGCTACAAAAAATTTTGACATTCTAGCAATCAGTTTGAGCGTCCTCTACAAATATTTTGATGGTCCAACGAAATTACTTTTTAGATCAGCTGAATTTTTAGATATTTCAGTAAAACTGTCCTTTCCGTGTAACATATAAGATAATGGTATCGTCAAGACTGTCACTATATTGTAAAATAAAATATCGATGTTGGTGCATAACATATTTTTACTGTTTCTTTCTTTATTAAAAATAGTAGCGAATGAATGTCTATCTCATCGATAGATCATGTTGGCGATATATGTGTGTCAAGCTTGATGTGACGAAATAATAGCGCCTGCAGTTAGAGGAGAGCTACACGTTCGTGATGACGTTAGGCGTGTGTATAGATTATAGTGGACGCACTTACATATATATATATATAGCAGGGGGGGGGGGGGGGAGAAGAGGAATCACGGGGGTGTG